>JADDOH010003116.1:0-15104 GCA_016648135.1 Agrypnia vestita | reverse complement strand
CCGTTTACAAGACACCAATACAAATAAAATGCAGGGCGTGCACACACAGACACCTCTTACAGGAGCGCTTGCTTGGGTACAGTGCGAGTCAAAAAAACTTGAAATAAATGCCACGTTTTTGTCATGTTTTTGTCGGATGCAGATACTAAAAATACGTGACTCATATAATACTATGTTTATCGTCTTTCAATTTCGCGGAGCTTCCGATCGCCTCGTGTTTGTGATAAGAAAATAAATAATATTATATTATTTTGATGAACAAGACGAGTAATTTATTACACGATTATTGATGATCTATCAATTCTGACACAACTGACATGTTTTGTATAATATTAATTAAATGTTTGATTATATTTGATACAGTAGCAAAAAATCATGTTAAATATATTGTAATTCATGCATTTAACATGATATTTTATCGCAACCTGAGTGCAAGACTTTATTAAAAATGTTTTTGTGTTAAGAATTTCATAGTTTTGAAAATCGATATATGAAAAAAATAATGATATTTTTTCGTGTTTATATACAGGGTGTAATAGAGCTAATCCACAATACTTTACATGTAGATTCCTTCCTTGATATGAGTCGAAAATGTTCAAGCATCAAATATTTCTGGGATATTTTTTGCAAAACGTTGAAATATTATTACAGAAACTTATATCAATTACGATAAATTCATTCGTTTCAATAGTTAAATAAAATAATAAAAAACCTGAAAATTTCCAATACAAACATTCCAATTGAAATTGGAAGGTTTTTATCATTTTATTTGACTTGTATTACGGGGAATAAATTTTTCATATGAGATACAAGTTACTGTAATGATAGTCCAACGTTTTGCAAAAAATAAGTTAGAAATATTGAAAAAAAAATCAAATTTAGACGTCACATATCTCCTTAACTATTGATATTAGGTCATGGTTGCTTGACCATTTTCGACTCATAATCAAGTCAGTAATCCACCTGCACAGTATTGTGGACTAGGTCTCCGCAAATACAAAGGACCCCGTATATACAAAATAATCTCGTTAATGCTTACAGTAAAAACTTGAAAGCCCCATCATCTCAGAATGCTTGATTTGAAAAGGCGATAGTCTTGTAATCGGGGTGCGATGATTATTAAGATTAATTTTACTGAGATCCTGGAGGAACTCATTTCGGTCATTGATACAAGTTATTTTCTTCCACATTTCTGCACTGCACTGCATTCTAAATCTTAAACAATTCGTGAATTTTATTAAAGGATGAAAACATTCCCCTTTTGTCTTTCCCTCTAGAGCGTTATTCCATACATTCATTCATTTCAGTATGCTATTTTTGGATAAATTTGAGCACACCTGTATGAGAAAATGAATTTTTATGGTTTTGAATATTTAAAGAAAGAAGTGGATTAGTATATCAAAAGTAAATATGGTTTCTTATATCTGAGGTAAACCGTGGGAAATTCCGGAAGACAGGTAAATGTAAAAAAACAATACGTTATTTTATTTATGGCATTAAATGCACTTGAAGTGATCATAAATCTGTATTTAAATTATGAAAATAACATAGAACCTTCTAAAAAATTTCAATGAAGAATTAATCAGTAAACTAACATGTGTGCATAGGAAACGAAACTTGATTTAACATCAATTTAGTAGAAATATTGCATCTTCATTTCCAGGAAGGATTCGTAAAGTGGAGATTTAGGCTGCAGACACAAATTCAGTCGTTCTATTTTGAGCTTGAAGTTGAATCCGAGTGAATTAAGTATCTTCTGGATTGAGTTTTCTGGGGTATTTTGCCGTGTTTTTATGACCTTTCTGGTCGGCGTTTGGGATCACGATGAAGGGTCCATCATCAGAGCTGACATGATCGCATCAGCCCGATGATAGATCCTAAACATCGACCAGAAAGGTCGTAGAAACCCAGCAGTACATCCAAGAAAACCTAAACCTGAAATTCCGAGAAAATCAAAGAATATTTCTTGAATTACATATGTTTAAACCAGTGAATTAGAATGCTACTGCTATAACAGCACCATTTCGTTTTGTGGTTATGACACTATAACACAAGGCCTAAAAATGAAAAAAATTTAGGAAAAATAGTGAAATATATTTTGGGCCACCCGTTGCGCGCCCGAGAGGTTGATTCGTTATTTTATACGAATTTGTTGCAAATGTATTTCTACCTATATAGTCTTTTTGTCATTCAAGATAGAGGAACGAGGGCTTAAACGGTACACTAAACATTTCAAAAACTTTTATAATAAATTTTTAATTTATGTTATATTAGCAAATGGCAATAAAGAATTAACTTTTGAAAATTTTCATTAGGAAATATATTATCGTTCGTATGGTTAAGAATATAATAATTGCCAGCCAAAGGAGATTAAGGTACACTATTTCATAATCACTAAAATTTATTTATATGTACCTATTTTATGTTGACACTTTTCTATTGTTCAAAGATTAAGAAGTTAATACTAAAAATATCTATGATTTGAAACGCACATCTTATATAAGGTTTAATTATTTTTTGAAAATATTTTTTTCCAATTCGTAAAATAAATCAATTCCACACCGACGCAAAGGCGTAAGGTGCCCATCTATATATGACTTATTTCAAGTACACGGTGACCGGAAACCAGTAGTACATAAAGCTTGGCTGGAGTAGGTGAAAGGAACTATACTCAGAATCATAAGTATGATACGTTTCACAGTATTTTTCAAATATAGTATTTCATTCATTGAAAACAAAATGTTTAAAAATAATATTATTTTTGAAAATATAATAAATCTAATGATAAATCTTACGTAACATGCGCAAAACTTAAATAAATCCCACATCTAATTAACAAAAACTACATTACTGCATTGTGAATCCATAGGTATTTCGTCAAGATGACGCTATTTGGAAACCCATAAAATAGGTCGAAGTGGGTTTTAAGGTACTTCCTCATAAAAGAAAACATGAATGGTATAATGCATATTTATCTTAGTACATATATTTTTTTTTTGAATTACTCACAAACATTAAAAAAAAATGTTTGAATGGCTCACAAACAAAAAAAAACATGAAATAGGTAATACATATTAATACAATTAGTTTAAACATACAGATAAAAGTAAAGGCTAAAACATATACAAGAAAGAACAGAAAGAAGTGATTTTATAGAGTGAGATTGAACAAAGATACTAAATAGCTAATTTCGCAAGTTTGGTAATAGTTCTCTTATATTCGTGGAAACTGTCATGAAATATGTCAATAAGGACGTTACGATTATTTTCTATTTTGTTGTATGACCTCAACATTCTAGATACAGAGTTAAAGTGGGCCATATGTTATTGAAAGTTGAAAGACAAAATGTATTAGGTAGATATCCTAAGTCGGCGACTAGGAACATTAAAAGTTATGTTTTCGACACAAAATTCTGAACCATTATTATCATGAATTGTATTATGTAGGTATATTAGGTCAGCAATTAGTCTTCTAACTTCCAATTTGTCTACATGAAAATATTCTAAGCGCTATTATTAAGATATTAAAGAGCTGCCCAGAATATACCTAAATGTAAGCATGCGAAGAAATTTTTGCTGTACAGATTCTATCATATTTTTGTAAGTTATATAATGAGGTGACCAAATGACACAACCAAATTCCAAATTGATGCGAACCAATGAATTGTATAAACATATTAATGATGATGATTTTTTTAAAGTTTTTTTGATTCTATACATGAAGCCCAATATTTTTTGAGCAAATGTGAAGCCTGAATCAAGAGCAATTCTAAGATCTCGTATAGTATGAACAGAATTAAGCCCAATACCATTAATAGAGTAATAGATTAATTATGTTTTTGGTAACTATTTTGAACATTGTTATTAAGCATTTATTCCAACACTGAAATTAAGGTTAAAATAAATTTTGAAAATTGGTGGATTTGATTTCAAAAAATTTTTTTCTTTTCGGGAAGAATTTGAATATTCACAATATGTCGTGTGTTGTTCGTTACACTATTATGTAACGCTTCGTGTAATAAATTATGGATGTGAAAATTTTCTTTAAAAACTAACAAAATATTTTTTATATATTATTGAAGAAAAAAATTTTTATTTAGAGAAGGAATTTAATAAAAAAACTATTGTAATTCAAATACCTATAGATATCGTAATATAGAAGCCGCTATAGTACGCGCTGGTTATTAAAATAATCATCAGCATTATTCACTTTTAATTGACGGAAAAGTTTACCGGATAAACCATAAAATATATACTTAATTGCGACAGACACTTACGAAAAAGATCAGACTTTCTGTAATAAATTATTAAATACCTTAGATATATACAGGTGTCGAATAACGATGGGTTCAAAAACATAACAGCTAGTATCCAATTGAACAACATAGACTTTGAAAATATCTGGAAAAAGTGGTAGTTTTGCAATAGATAGCTACGATTGAAAATATATTTGTAAATTTTAGCAGCATTTAAAAGTTTATCAATGATCAAATATTCGTTCTGGCTACAAAATCTTTTTTTAGCGTAATATATTTAATTTTTTATTTATTTAAGCATGCGCAGTGAGTACAGAGTTGTATACGTTTACATTTAATTAGTTTAATTTTAGTTAAAATACTGATTTTTTCTGGAACGAGTTGCGCACCCTCAACGACTTTATCAAAAGACGAATGTTTAACTAGTAGACCAACAAGCGTACTAATATTAAAAACACGTATATTTCTAGGTAGGCAATTGAATAGTGGCGATTTTGCTCCTGAATCTTTACGTGTCTACCTACAGAACAATGAATATATAAATAAAAACCGAATATTGTTTTTCAATTTGTGAGTGCGATAAACAGCGCCAACCGTAAGCGGCATTTGAAAAAAAAAAAGCGTAAGCAGGAAAAGGCGCACGAGCAACCGGCAGCCCGCATCTCGGAGTGTTTCTTTAATTTGTAACGACGTATCGCATTACCGAGAACAAAGGGCTGCGAGTAAAACCCCATTCTGTCAAGTTGTATCAAATATCCCGGTCCAGAAATATAAAAAGGGCAACCCTTAGGAGATATCCGCCCGTACCTGCCGGGCAGCTACCTGCCCCCCCCCCGCCATTCAACAATATTTCTTCCCCGCCGCCCGCCCCTGCGCCCATCTCCTCTCCACGCAAAAGCTCCGCACGCCGCTTCCACGCCGAGTTGGACACCGCTGCACCGCCAGTCGACTGAAACCTTCCGGACACGCGGGACGTCGTCGCTTGTCTCCTGCCAAACTGCCAAGAAGCGCGGGAAGAGTTGTCCATACGAAAATCTTTAAAAAGTCATCGCGAAAACTCGCGTCCAAAGCGACTTGTCGCAATCACCACGTTCGGAAGCCCAGTTGTGATTTTAAAATCGACTTATTTTTAATTCATACATTGACCAAGTGCTGCCGCCGTTTGACGTTTGAGATCCACGGAAGAATCTTAACAATCAAAGCATTCGATTTCAAAAAAGTGCTTTTGACTCGATGTATTGACATCTGTTGAAAATCAAAATAAAATGATACAAACAGTATAAAAGTGTAAAATAATATTCTCGTAAAAATATTTTAAACTCGCAATTAAGAATTTTATCGCGTTACTGTAGATAATATTGTTACAAGCCGCCGACAATTAATTAACGATAAACGCAAATAAATTACGGCCATTTGATTTACGAGGCGAGAAATAATACGAACTATCGAGTTTATAGTTAAAACAACAACAATTCATAAAAAAAATAAGATCGCGGAATCAGAGGTCGCGACTTTTGAACTGTATCGTGGCGCCATCATTGAGAAAGAATTTTAATATCGTATTCTGGTCCGTCTAAAAATAATTCATCTACTGCGTTAATTTTTGATAAAAATATATGACGTTTCGGAAAAACATCGCGGAATTGGTCTGACTGAAAAACAATTCGAATCGGACAACAACAAAAACAAAAAAAAAAGAATTCGGCGAAAAAAATTCGAGCGAATCGTCATATTATTTTGATAGATAGCGGTTTGATATTTAAAAAGACATCATCAATGTTAGTCAATAGTTGCGCGCGAGACATCAGAAACAAGAGTCGAGAAAAGGAAATCATTTAAAATTGTGTTTACGATTTATCATCCACATAAATTAAAGAACAAGTAACAGACATAAAAGAAGACGAATTGAAGGTAAAACTCCGGTGACTTTTGGTGAGTCTAGAAGAGAGAAGTCACAATGTGGAGCGCGATGATCGTCCTTCAGTTGTGGGCGGGTTTTGCTGTGGCCGTGACGGGGCTGCGCCTGCCCCTGGAGGTGTTCCAGCAGGGGGGCGCGGGCAGCCGGCTGGGCTCGCCGCCCTCCCTCCGGGTGCGCCCCGAGAGGCCCCAGATGCAGCGGAGACCGGGACACAGGCCGGGCCTGCCGTACAAGATGCTCTACCAAGTCGGGGTACGTCCAAAACAGAAATCTTATTACTTTCTATTTTTACGACTAAAAAACGTGTATCTGATTTATTGATGAAATGCATTTATAATTAACGCCCCTTTGAATAATTAAAATGATTAATGATTTATTATTTTCAAAAGTACCATTTTTGAACTAACATACCATAGTCCTACTGCTAAATTGTGTAATTAAGAAAACACAATAAATAATAAAATATTGTCGGCTATTTTTGAACCCGAAGCATGATTAAAATGTGATAATATTATTATAATATCCACTGATAAAAGTACAATTAAAAAAGGTCAGTTACATAAATGTCAGAAACATTTAACAATTCGTTTCATGTCCACATTTTATCCGTCATTTTGACCCGACAAAGATTCTGACGTTTTTATTGCGGAAAATTTTCAGTCACAGTGAATTGATTCGGAGAAAAATTAATGAAATCTAGTTCTGGAACAAATTGTCGGCGGCTTCGCCAGAGTTGTGTGAAGCACCTTTAACCTCAGCTAATAGACTGAACAGGACTATCAATGACTGCTTAATCCACTTAAACTGCCAACGCGTTCACTGCTAATTAGACGTAAACTGGAAGCTGCTCGGGATGTCTATACGATATGAGGATATATCCCTGCTGTTGTCATTTTATTCATCTAGGTTTTGGAACACAGTTGGAACCGGTTGGAATACAGTTGACATCAAACTTTAAAAAAAAAACCAAATTTTGGACCATAACACACGTGTATTTATTAAACGAATCGTGCAACTCCAATTTGTTTTTTTAATATTGAATCAAACAAGATAATTCTAGTTCTACTGAATTTTATAAGCGAGGAAATTTCGTTATGTAAAGATTTGGATAAAAATCTAGTAAAACGAAGAGTTTGAAGTTTTCAAACTTTATTAGTTTTGAATAATATTTACAACACTATGACTCTAATAACATATTGTATATTTAATATTATAAACATTATTAATAAAATATAATATTATATTTTATTGACAATATTGATGTATGTACAACAAGGCATGTATCTACATACAACATGCAACAGATAACTCCTGAGTTATTAGTCGACCGAACGTAGTAGGATTACGTTCGGTCGACTAATAACTCGATTTAGAATGTGCATATACTCGTACGTTTACGTAACACGGTATATTTAAAAAAGACTTTAGTAAAGAATAAAAAACAAAATGGTTCAACAAATATTTCTTTATAAGTGTTAAAACAGTGGCACTTTATAAAATTTTATAATTTTATGTATTGATATTTAAAACATTATATTATGTAGAAAAGAGGTAGGTATTTGTCTGTAGATGCAGCACGGAAATATATTGTTGAAATCAATTGAATCGAATGTAAGTGATGTTAATGAAATATGCCTACTAATGAGTTAGTACGTCCCATTTCAAGGAGACACAATCTGAGAAAATATTAAGGTATACTTAACCCTGTAGGAGGCGGGTGCCGAAAATAATTTAATAGTAATATTAATACGTCGTTAAAAATTAAATGATTTAATCCAACTTCAAAGTATGGACACCATCTTATATATACACATGTCATCATATTTTTACTTATAAATACATTTCTAGGAAATCCTGATCCCAATGATTAATTGCAGCTTTTATAAATCACTAACCATATTTCTTTCTTCTCCCTATCCTAATTATTTACTTTTTATCTTACACATAGGTAGGTGCTGAGTTTTAGCAGCGAGTTTGCAGAGAAAAACTAATTAAAAATATAATTTCTACAATTAATTTCTGTATGTCAAAGAAGTCACGGAATAAAAAGTGGGGTTGACCGCTCCCATATCTATTTTCCAACTGACTCATTAAAATGTATAGACTAGACAGTTTTTTTACTATAACCTAAAGATTTGAAAACTTTTTGATGGAGATGCAATCGAGAATACGCAAACAATAAAAATTAAACATTATATAAAATACATTAACATACGTATTACAATATATTAATATCATCAACAAGATATTTTCTTCCCGAGAAAATATCTAACAGATAAAAATAAGAATTATAAATTATGAAGAGATAAAGACTATACTTTTAGTGAAATAGTTGAGTCATTCATAATTTGACAAATATCGTTTCTAACGACTCTTGATTACCAATTCCCTTCGCAAAAGTCGCCCATGGCAAGTAGGTACTTAGTACTTGCTGCACATGCGCACTCGCCAGTGAGCGAGTGAGCCATCTGTGATCTGTGTATAACACAAGGACCGTGAGAATCGGTCAAGAGCGATTCAAGGAAATTCAACTGAGTAACTTCTTCACAGACCAGCGATTCCTGCAGAACGGAACCTCTCAAAGTCTGGGTTTAGAAAATGTTCGAAATTTGGAACAAAATATATATGCAAACAGAAATCATATAAAATATAATGGATAAAATAAAAACAACAATGAGAAAAAATGAAGCCTCTGTTTTAACAACTTATTTTAGGATTTGGGCAGTCAACATATATTATTATTATTCAACACCCATTAAGCATTACTCAACGGGTAAAACTAAGCGAAGTTTTGTAACTAATTAATATTAAGAATAGCATGCATATTAATAATAAATATTTAAAACAAATTTGATGAATTAATTAGAAAGAGATACAGATAAATCAATTCACGGAAACAATATTTCGTTCCATATTACATATATGGCCTAATATATGATTTTAAAATAAAAAAATATATTAGTAAAACAAAAGTCACTTAAATTTTATAGTTAAAAATTATTAGCACTGTAATTTAAATTCCTTTTTTTACTGTATTTTGTATAATAATATATTTGGTAGGTTATCGGAGATTTTGAGCTCTCTATGCATTAAACAATTTTGTGAGTATTTTTGTTTTTTTCTGTAATCTTATAATAATAGTAATATTATATTGCCACTTTTGTTTTGTATTAATGAAAATCCTTATTCAGTTTCATTAAGTTATTAAATTATTTGGTCAATAATCCATATATTATCTAATCTAATCTAATCAAATCTAAAAATATAATAATTTCTATCCGTCTGTCGGTCCGAAAATTAGTGACTTGCTGGAATTAAAACTTTAGATACGTGAAAAATCATTAATAATAATTGTGTGACACGCAACCAGTGCGCGGTCACGCAAGGGTCTTTATTAATTATTAGTATTTCTCGTGATTTTTCATGGGTGTAAAACTAGTTTTAAATATTCGTACCAAAAATATATTTTTTAATCTGATTCATTGATTCTCATTTTAGTTAATCCAACATTTTTGTTATTTTTATTCTTCTATTGTATTGTATTTAAAAAATATTTTTTCAAAGAGAGATTTTTTTCTATCTATAACTCTAATTGATTATTATAAATAATTTAAAATGTTTTTTATGTTACGTTCTAAAAATGCCACTTCAAAATATGTTTTCTTTTAAAAAAATAAGTATGAAATATCATTATCAATGTGTTCGTAAGTATCGAAATACTAAAGTATTTAAAATACTTAAGTAGCGAAAGCCTACCTTTATCGGTGAGATAAATATAGAATAAAATTAATATAAAATCAGATATGTTTAATAATCTGTTAATGTACTAATGAATGATTTGTTAGTTTCTACACAAATTGATTGCCCAAGTTGTTTAAAAATGAAAAGATTGAATTATTATTTTTTTAATATTTCTGATAAATTTTGAAAGCTCGGATATATCAGAATTTTTTGTTATGACACAAAACAATTCTAGTCAAAAAATACGATAAACTCATTTCAAATACTTTTGAAAAGGCGAGGGGGTGCATGAAATTAAAAAGTTTGACATTTCCCGCGTGTGTAGCAACCGTTATGGTCTCCGTCTCATCTATCAATGAACCATTCACGGAATTCTTCGCCCATTCTTCCTACGGAGCCCAATGCCCAGTCAAGGGTCAATGGACAACCAAATACCCCAATATGTGCCAAGTCACTCACCGATATAAATAACAGGAAAATATACACGATTAGCCGGTAAGCAACACGCATAGGCATCCTTGTTCTTTAAATTTAATTAAGTTACTTCACATACTAAATTATCGGCACTGAACGATGATTTCTAAGTCTATAAGACTATTACGTATCTATCAAAGAAACCGGAGTTTTTTTACAGTTGTTAAATGATATAAATTGGAATAACATTCTTCTTCAAATATAGCAAAATTATTTTGTGGTGACATAATTATATCCTGACGAAGAAGCCACTGGCTTCGAAACATGTTGAATTTTTTTCAATAAAAAAGTGGTGTTTACAAAGTTATTTTATATAAATTAAATTGAAATAACATTGTTTTATTTCACTGCTATAACCTTGTCGAGAGACAACCTCTTATTATCAATAAAATTAAAACAGACAGTAATTAAGGGGATAGTAAAGATGTCGGGGTGGGATTAGAATAAGATTGGATAGAAATGGGGATGTAATGGACCACCCATTACTTACTTAATTACTTGAATTTTTATAATTTATCTTACTAGTATAAATTTCAAAGTTCTCTCATATGTCCAAACTTCGTCTTTTAGTGCAACTATGTAAGAGTGTTAAATTAATTTTATCAAAGGAATATTTTTTCAGTTCATATAATTTAACAAATTTTATAATGAATTTCCACAAAGTTTCACAAAAAAACTTTGAACAGATTAGTTTTTTGTTTTTAAATAAGTGAATAGTGATAATCAAGAACCCCAATCCCGTGGTATCTCGCAATATTGATGAATCTCAGAATTAGTACACATAATACTGTAACTTCGATCAAAAATATGGATTTAATGATCAAGACTAAATGATTTTAAGCGTAGCTATTGAATTGGGTAAGTTATTCAAATTAAATCTGTTATTTGTCAAACCTGCAATTTTTTTGATATTTTTTGGTAATAGATTCTTCAAATATATGTAATATTGTATCTATCTGCCAGCGGCGTGCAGTCAGTACTCTGAAGTATGCTGTACGTCATTAGAATTTCTACAAAGTATATTGAACTGAAATATGAAATATTCTTATCAGGGTCCGATAGAAAATATTTAATTTCCAGTTTTTTTCAAAAATATATAAAATATTACTTACCACTCACGTTTCAATGTACTGACAGCGCGCGCCTACTTTGTAGATACATTATAAAAATACAATCGAAAAAGTATGTGTAAGCCGTACGTACGACGCACATTGTTTCGTTGTGTTGGTGTTCACGGGTATAAACACCAATACAATGAAACAATGCGCATCCTATGCATAGCTTACACATATTGATTCGTTTGTCTTTCTTAAATGAAAAGACCTATACGTGTATTTGTTCTATTAAAAGATGACATATATATTAGTGCTCTCCTGGAACGAGATGCGAAGCCCGGATTACTAGAATCCCGGGACTTATTATTTTGATTCCCTAGTTATAAAAACACTTTTGCAATATTTATTCTCTTAACCCAGCTAAGATTTTAACCTATGTACGCACAAAATATTAATCAAATATAGCTATAACCCGTTAAAAATTACGTAACATTGGTTCGCGTCTTTGCTAAGCCCAAGTCTATATTTATAGCATCTTTTTGGCGGTCTACGGAGAGGTGGCCGGCTTCAAGCCCCATCCATCTCCGGCTGCTTAATTTCGTTTTTTAGCCGTGAATTGAATTGAAGTGAATATCAAAGTAAGGGGGACAGACAGATGGACGGACGGATAGACAACGAAATTATTATGTTTGAAGTTTGATAATACGGTTTAAAATTGGTGACATCATTATGTAATCGAAACATGAGTGCACTTTTAAAAAAAATAATCTATCATGTCACAAGCGACGTCAATTCTCGCAAAGAGCATGTATCATTATAATTGCTGCAGCCGTATCGAGTTTCTCCATATTAAGGCCACATGTTTATAAATACGCCAATTAAACAAATAAAACCTATTTATTAAAACGAGTGCATTTAAATGCAACTTGCATCGCATTGAATTTCCGCGCACCGCACAGTAGCACGTAGGTAATAATTTGTAGCAATAAATGACATTATTCAGAGCAGATAATTTCTTGATCGATGAGCTATAAATAAATCATATGTAATTATTAATTACGCAATTTTATGAAAAATGAAATATTACCAACGTTGCATAATTTAAATTTTGTGATTGAAAAAAAAACGAATGGTAATTAATTAACCGCGTAATTAATTATAAAATCACATGATCAAAAATGATCACTTAAGCCAGCTCATACAGGTCGTAAGCGCTAGACCATCGTACAAAAAAGACTTCCCTACGCGTTTTTCATATAAATAGCTTTATGAGACTTCTATAATTTATCTTAATTTAATTACAAAATCGTTCATTTTCTTGAATTATTTGCCATGTAATCACTTTCAGTTCACCATATAAATTACGGACGGAATAGCACCTTCACTTAATTCAGGCAGGTTAGGTTAGGTTGGATTAGGTTAGGTCCCTGTCCAATTCAGCCTAATAATAATACTATAGTTTAACCCTCACCGCACAAGGGACCTATATTCACGGTGTAACAGAACTAGTCCACAATATTTTACAGGTCGATTCCTGCCTTGATTATAAGTCGAAAATGTTCGAGCAATCGTGACCTAATATCAAAAGTTATTAAGATATGCAATATCAAAATTTGCGTTTTTTTCAATATTTATTTTTTGCAAAACGTTGAGCTACCATTACAACAACTTATATCAATTACGAAAAATTCATTCGTTTCAAAACAAGTTAAAAAAATATAAAAACCTCGTAAAACAATTTTATTTTCAATTTCTGCACGGTTTTTTAATCATATTATTTGATTTGTATTTTTCACAATTGATATACCTTAGTTATTGTGAGTAATGATAGTTCAACATTTTGCAAAAAATATTGAAACAATAAAAAAATGCTAATTTTTATCTCCATAAATATTGATATAGGCTTAGAGTATATTAAAACTATAGACTCTAAGGATATATGTAGGTCACGGTTGCTTGAACATTTTCGACTGATAATCAAGGCAGGAATCCATCTGTAAGGTATTGTGATTACTAGTACTAGCTCTGATTACTCCCTGTATAAGTTAAAATCTCAGAGAATATTTTTGGTTATTTTCAAACTTTCAAATTATATTGCATATCACATTCCGTAATAATAAAAAAATGTTATAAATATAATATTAAAGAGCGCGTATAAAAATATATATACGTATATCAGCGTGTACTCTTAGGTGACAATTTGACAACACAGTCTATTGGCAGAATAGCAAGTGGAGGCGTCTTGCTGATCGATCACGATATTGATAAAATTATAAATAAAATACGTGAAAGTATAAATTTTCTAGTGCAGTTTTCATGAAAAAGTATGCTAGAGTACTGAATGAGCATATATTCTATTATTAATAATGATTTTAAGCAACGAGAGCGAGAGTGCATTTAACGTACATTGTGATGGCGTTAAATGCACTCTCCGCGTCCATCTGTGATGGACGTTTGTTTACATTGTATCCAAACAGGAAATCCTATTTTCACTGTAAATAAATACGAATCGTACACGGAGCTGGAAATATTAATTTTTAATAGAAGTCTCAAGTACAAGCCGAGCGGATGTTACAAGAGCAACAAACACGGCGTGCGCACTTTATTATTATGCTCGTTTTTGCTTTTACTTTCGAACAAAATATGCATATTATTATAAAACTAAATCGACCTCGAATCGTGGACCTCACCAGGGTGTGCATTTATCTGCAGATAAGGCCGGAAGGTGTCCGTCACGACCGGAGACAGGGGCCGACGTTTCGCGGTGACGCCACTTTCTTTTAATAAATTCTATATCGAGCCTTTATTAATCCAATGTTAAATTACACATACATATTCAATTACCATAAGACATTTTCTTCTTCAGCTCACGGGCATACATGGCCTATTTTAACTGCCTCTCTATTTGACTTAACAATTTTCCTCCCCCTTTCTCCGTAGCCTGCAGTTAGGAAAGCCTTCCTAATAGGATAGCCAGCAGCACCTTTGATCTTGTCCATCCATCTAATTCTTTCTCTTCACCAGCCTCTCCAGGTTATCATCCTCTCTGTGTGCGATGTGTCTGAAAAATTAGGGGATACGCCTCTATTTTGACATATTGACATGGGTGTACAATGGAAAGAAAAGCCTTCAACAGTGCAAATAAATGTACGAGGTTTCTATCACCGATCTCAGAGATTTGTCGGTGGAGGTCGGGATGTACTTTATGCGCTTACGAAACGAATCTTCGAGGCAACTCTGACCCGTGTAAATGTTCCGTAAAGGTGTTGAAACTGATCGTATAATCTACATATTTTCCGTATTCTGCTGCAGTCTGCAATAATTTTATATTAAGTTAAGCAAGCCAGGTAACTGTCTGCAGGGCCACCACTCTAACACATTTTCTTTCTAATTGTTGTCCTTCACCTTCGGTTAAATCATTCAACTCATTAATTTATCAGTTCATTTAATTTTGTTATTCGGTGGACTATATCTTCTGTTAGATTCTAAGGCGAAGGTTTACAATTTTTATTCCATCCTTTAAGGGCACTCCGAACTCAAAATGAAAATTATCATGCCAGTTTCAAAAGAATTCAGAGCTATTTGAGTGTGTTTTTTGATAAAACGCTACGCAAACCTATCTCGAAATATGTATTTTACACACAAAATCATAATTACTTCT
>JADDOH010003115.1:0-135852 GCA_016648135.1 Agrypnia vestita | reverse complement strand
GTGAATAACGAGTGGATCGGCTGTTTATTGCTGGCAGGTTTACCTGAAAAATACTTTCCAATGATAATTGCCATAGAACATTCTGGAATCGCCATTACGGCTGACGTTGTCAAGACAAAGCTGATTGACTTGGCAGGTAACAATTTCGATTCCGGAAATGCATTTTTAAGCAGAGGGCAGCGCAATCGCCAGCAGTATTCTAAAGTTGGCAGCCATGGCAAGAATGACAACTCAAGGCAACATGGCGTCGCCGGTGAGCTGTCAGTGACCGGATCGAGTATAAACAAATCGAATAAGATGATGAACGTGAAATGTTATCGGTGCAAATCATTTGGACACTTTAAATCTCAGTGTAAACAGCAAGTAAAGAAGACAAACGCGTTCTCCGCAGTTTTCTTGAGTGAAAATTATAGTAAACAAGATTTTTACTTGGATAGTGGCGCGAGTGCCCATATGACGACGGATGTAAATATGTTACACAATGTTTTTAATTCACCAAGCATCAAGGAGATAATAGCAGCAAATCAAAGTGCTATGCCAGTGTTGTGCTCGGGTGATGTGGACATTATAACCGTCACTCCAAATTGCAAGTTTGAGGTTACTTTAAAAGACGTTTTATGTGTACCTAACCTCACCACGAACTTGATATCAGTAAGTCAGCTTATCAAAAACGGCAATAGAGTAGAGTTCAAGGAAAAGTGCTGTAATATTTACAACAAAGAGAACAGTTTGGTGGCTGTGGCAAATCAGACAGATGGTGTTTACAAGTTGGTCATGGAACGTAAACAATGTTTGTTTACATCTCCTTCTTCAGCGGCTAGCAGTGAAGTATGGCATAGGAGATTGGGCCACTTAAATATGAATGATCTGAATGAAATGCAGGATGGAGCAGTCACAGGAATATCATGCACGGACAAGCCAGTGATCAACAAAAATACATGCACAGTTTGTTGTGAAGGGAAGCAGTCACGCTTACCATTCGGTCATGTGGGAACAAGGAGCTGTGAAAAACTGGAAGTCATCCATAGCGATGTGTGTGGACCGATGGAGTCATATTCGATTGGTGGAGCAAGGTATTTCCTTATATTTGTCGACGATTATACGCGTATGGCTTTTGTTTATTTTCTTAAAGCAAAAAGTGAAGTATTCAAGTACTTTAAGGAATTTAAGTTAATGGTAGAAAACCAACAAAGCAGAAAAATTAAAATGTTTAGGACGGATAATGGCTTAGAGTTTTGTAGCAATGAGTTTGAGAACTATTTGAAGAATGCAGGCATTATCCATCAAAAGACCAATGCTTACACTCCGGAACAGAATGGTATGTGTGAACGCATTAATCGAACCATTGTTGAGCGAGCTCGTTGTTTATTATGTGATGCAGGATTAAACAAAAAGTTTTGGGCAGAGGCAACAAATACTGCTGTCTATCTAAAAAACAGGTCAGTTGCATCAGGATTAAATAAAAAAACTCCTTATGAGCTCTGGACGGATACAAAACCAGATTTAAGTCATGTCAGAATATTTGGTAGTCAGGTAATGGTACATATACCTAAAGAAAAGCGGCGTAAGTGGGATGCTAAGTCGAAGAAGCATATTCTAGTTGGATTTGCTGATAATATTAAAGGCTACCGTGTGTATGATCCTACTAAGAGATATATTACTACCAGTAGAGATGTAATAATCCACGAGAATATAGAAAGAAACCGCACAAAGGATGAGACCGCAACAGTTTCAGTTGGGGATATTATCCATGCAGATGAGTCAGGCAGAAATTATGATAAAGAAATAAAAGATGAATCTATTTCTTGTCCTATAGATCTGAATATTTCTTCAGGTTCAGAGTATGTGAACGCCTTAACTGATTTGGATTCTACATTGCAGCAATCTCTAAATCTTGGAGAAAAGGACGAAGAACCAGTACCAGAGGAACCAGTAATCAGCAAACGTGTGAGGAAGCAGCCAGAACGTTATGGCTTTACAAACCTATGTACGACGTCGAGTCCAGGAGTCACAAATGATCCCATCAGCGTCCGAGAAGCTCTGGAGAGTCCGGATAGAGAAGAATGGATAGAGGCGATGAAGGATGAGCTGCAGTCGTTTGAAGAAAATGATGCATGGTTTCCGGTGGACGAATTACCTTCTAGTAAAACTCTAGTGCAGAGCAAGTGGGTGTTTAAAAAGAAAATCAATAGTGATAATAGTGTGCGGTACAGAGCTCGGTTAGTGGCAAAAGGCTTTACGCAGAAGCCTGGTATTGACTATGAAGAGACTTTTTCTCCTGTTGTAAGGCATTCTACTCTTAAATTGTTATTTGCATTGTCTGTACAGTTAAACCTTGATGTCACTCATTTAGATGTTAAAACAGCTTTTTTAAATGGCTGTCTTAAAGAAGATATTTATATGTACCAGCCAGAAATAAATTATGACGTTAATAAGCAAAGGATAATTGTTAAATTAAATAAAGCAATTTATGGGTTAAAGCAATCGTCTAGGTCATGGTATGAAAGAGTTGAGCAATGCTTATGTGAGGTAGGTTTTAAAAAGAGTCTTTTAGAGCCTTGTATTTTTACAAAAATGAATGATAATGTAAAAATTATCATAGCCTTATATGTTGATGATTTTTTTTTTTTTTCTAGTAATAACAATAAAGCAGAGACTGAAAACTTAATATCTGTGTTGAGTTCTAAATTTAAAATTAAAAATTTAGGGCAGGTTCAACAATGCTTAGGCATGAGAGTTAAGATAAATAGAGAATCAAATGTTGTTATTTTGGATCAGGAACAATATATAGAGCAGTTACTAAATAAATTTAATATGTTAAATTGTAAAGTTGCTAGTACTCCTATGGAATGCAAGTTAAATATTGAGAAGTCTGAGATTTGTGATCATGACACTCCATATCAACAATTAATTGGAAGCCTGATGTACTTATCAGTTCTCACAAGACCAGACATATCTTTTTGTGTTAGTTTTCTTAGTCAATATAATAAATGTTATTCAAATGTTCATTGGAATTATTCAAAAAGAGTACTGAGATACCTAAAGAAAACAAAAAAATATTGTCTTAAGTATGAAAAGGAAAAAGCTGAACTTGTAGGTTTTGTTGATGCCGATTGGGCAAGTAATGTAGTAGATCGTAAATCATATACAGGATTTTGTTTTGTGATGTCAGGCTCACCAATCTCTTGGGAGAGCAAGAAGCAAAAAACAGTGGCATTATCTAGCATGGAAGCGGAGTATATGTCTATAGCTGAAGCCTGTAAAGAAGCTATATACTTAAGATCTTTATTAAGTGAACTGACAGGCAATTTATCTACTGTGCGTTTGTATAATGATAGCCAGAGTGCGCAGAAGTTGGTGGCAAATTTTAAGTGTCATAGAAAAAGTAAACATATTGATATTAGGTATCATTTTATTAAGGATGCAGTCAGCAATAAAATCATTGATTTAGAATATTTGCCAACAACTGCTATGCCAGCTGACATACTAACTAAAGCTTTAAATCCCATGAAGCATTATAAATGTATGGAGGATATGGGGGTTAATCAAACAGATTATTAAAAAGGATCGTTTATTTCATAGAAATGGTTTGTTTATTTGATGTAGTTGGGGTGTTAGAATATAATATTTTATATGGTAACATCAAATATACAAGTAGCGCCCTCTATATCCGTTGTGTATGTAACCTGTGATTTTTGAATAAAACATTCGCTTATTGGCACATAAACTATCAAGTTGTTTAATTTCATTTTAACAATTTTATTATTGTATTTTTTTTTTTTTTTTAAAAAAAAAAATAGAGATGCGAACACGGAATACGTGTCACATCAATATTCTTACTATTTTCGAACTAAGCTAAACGCTTGTACTATGAAAATAGGACTAACTTGCTAGTCTGGAGTGAGGTTCGAACCCGCGACCTTTGGATCACGAGGCGAGTGTCTTAACCACAAGACCAACAAGCTTGACATTGTATTTTTAATTAAGATTTTTGATATATTAGATAAATAATTACCTTTCTCATTGTCTAATAAATGAGATTACCTACCTATATGATTGTAAGTGGTTATCCCTCACCACACACAAGAATTGTAATTCTTTTTGGAGAGGTATATACATACAAAAAAAATGAATTGTAAATATTTTCGAGGTATCTTTGTAATAAAATACATTTATATATATATTATTAATTAAATAAATAAAATAAAATAACAAAAAAAATACAGGATAGTTAAAAAGATTGAAGATCGCAAATTTTTTGAATTTCTGCAGTCAATTTATGAGGTCCAAAATTTTCCTACCTGCAAATTTCAACCTGCAGCATGCACCTGTTGAGGTACGTTCTTCCATCGGTGCCGCACACGGGGTCCCTCTCGGCCGAGCACCTGTGCTCGCACTTGGACCCGTGGGCCCTCACGCACAGGTTGGGGTCAGTGGTCAGCTTCACCCCTGGGGAGGTTTATGGCGATTAGCACACTCAACAACCTAAATAACAGCATCGTTTTTAAACGACACAATAACCTGACAAAAGATAATGGAAAGGAAGAGGGTGCACCTAACCTAACCTAACCTGACTAAAGACAATGGAAAGGAAGAGGGTGCACCACTTCATGTGCTATAACTGTATTTCCCAACGCACTAACTGTATTATGAATTTACCTCTGCATATATATATTGCACCGCCTCAATAATATAGCCCTGTTCTTAGGTTTTCACGGCCACTCAGAATCTTCCGGTTTGGGTCTTCTAGGGTATTATGCCGTGTTATTACGAATTTTCTGACCGACGTTTCGGATCCCATCGCATCATCAGGGCTGATGTGTTATTGCGTATGTTAGTATTGCGGTTAAGTATTGGCTTGCAATACCGTGTCGAAAGCTTGGTGTTTCTGTGTTTATGTGTTACGTGGTAATACCGTGTCGGAGTCGTGTGTTGTGTTGTGTTGTGTATATGTTTCATCTATTATTGTCTGATCACTATCTCTGCGGGAACTGCTACGAGGTTGACTTTATCAGTCTCTCTCAAATTAAATACATCATGGTATCCGGCGCTTCAAAGTCACCATTTAGCTATTCGTTGACCCCCTTCCCCTCCCCTGCTATCTTCGCCCTACACATAAAAGAGAGCCAAAACAACATTTTTGAATTTCGTTTGATTATGAAATATCTCTTAAAGCCTTTATTTTTTTTCACCATTAGTTTTGTTTTTTTTTGCACAAGAACGTTTCTTTATTTCTTGCCAAATTTTTCAAATAATTAATTAAGTCATCTTTTTCAAAAAATTAAAAACTAATCGCATTCTTTTTTATTTTATGACTCATCTAATTTTTCCTTGCTAGGTATAGAGGATAACATTAATAACCTCACAGGATTGTATTCCTGCCTTGATTACGAGTCGAAAATGTTTAACCTAATATCAATATTATTATTTTTTTCAATATTTCTGACTTATTGTAACTTACTAAGCCACATATCTTCTAAAGAAATGCTTGCTTGAAAATAGACAAGGCATACAATATTGTATCAATCGACAATCAGGTTAATGCTCCGTCAGCGACCTTGTTTTTATTGCATCGGACGTGGTATATGTATTCAAATTAAACTCATCTGGGAAGAAAAGGAACTTATTTTAGGACATGTGATGAGTCATTCAGAGAAATACGAGATCTCGCATCTCATAATGCAGCGAAAGATTGCCGGAAGTCGGGGCCCTGGAAGAAGGAGGACTTGATGGCTGAAAAACTTGAGACAGTGGTTTAGCCAGTCTACTGTGGAGCTGTTCCGGGCCGCAAACAAAATCCGCATAGCCAACATGATCGCCACCGTCCGGTAAACGGACAGGGCACGAGAAGAAGAAGAAGGGAAGAATTCAAACCTTTTCCACACGTCTTCTTCCTCATGTCACATAAGGAGGGGTAGATGATGCCGTCGGAGCCGCAGACAGGATCTCCTTGCAGGGCTGCAGGACATATCCTGGGACAGCTCGCATCGCGGGCTGATAGCGCTCCTGAAAAACGAAAAACATTAATTAATTAATTAATTTAATTAAACAAGTAAAACCAAAAATACGCTGGAATTTAATAATGGATTTATTAAATACTGATTAATTAATTAAACAAACGTACAAAGTCTCTTAACACTATTTAATTTAATGCTATCATTTGAAGTAAACTATTTCGTAAATTTATCACTCGTAAATAGACACTATAATCTCTTTAACACTTTATTCACTATTCACTAGAACAATCCATCTAATTTCAGCACGTATTACTATTCGCTCCGGTTTATTTCGCCACGTAAGAACTTTTCCAGACTATTCGCTCAAATATCGCACAAGGGTAAGTACTTCACTTAATTATCCGTCGCTTAGTTCACACGCCTGATGGCAACACTGTTTTCGCTTCGTGATTCGCCGCTAGAGCTGCGTAATAGGAAATTTCAAAATAACAATGGCCCCCCGCGGCCTCGATCCATTTAATTTATACCCGATAACGTTGAAATTTCGAACCTTCGAGACTTCTCAAGTATTTACTTGATTTTTATAGTGTTTTCTCGCGAGTTCTCGTAACTTACAGATGTTCCAAGAACTTTGGAGACGTCTCTCGAAAGCTGTAGATTATGCTAGGCTGTTCTGGAATCTTCGGTTGTATTGTGAACATTTCAAACAACTGTCACTTGACATGAGTGCATGATTCTTTTTAACCTCGTTACAATCCAAATGTGTTTTCATTTTCATATAATTTTAATATAATAGTTAGTGTCATATATCTAGATAACGTCTGTCGTAATGAGTGAAAAAGACGAGAGATAGAGAGAGTGAGTGGGGTTAAAAAGAAATGTGCCATATAGGCGCGGCCCCTAGATAATAACCGTAACGAGAGCATATACCTACTATTTGAACTACCTGTATGCTGCTATTATAATAGGCATGATTAAAAAATTATATAAATTATTAAAAAATTTAAAAAATAAATTATTTTAGAGAAGAAAATATTTTTAAAGGATTCTAAAAAATGACCCAGTTTTGATATACACATTGAGATTAATAAGATTTTCAATTAAATAAAAGAATAAATTTCTGTATTCGGCCATTTTAACTGAAACACCGGTCAGAGCGAATGACGTCACTCCTAAGTGACCATCACCGTGTGTCTTGAACTGTTGTCATAAACACACTGCAATGTTTACTTAGGTTTGACGCCACGTAGACGCCATAACACCTGCGGGCGTTTTTGAGCAAAATTAAAAATAGGTAGGTTGATGAAAATGCAATTATTTGCGTAAAAACTTCATTTATTACTGAAATAATGTTATTTTCGATATAAGTAGACCTACATTATAGAAACGTATTTCAAAATCTGTCATCTTGCTTATTGTTGCGATCTGTATCAATTTTTCGAGTCAATGAACATTCAGAAGAACCGAGGACTTTATATCTGGACTTCCGATACCCGATAAAATTCCTCCCTAGACAGAAGCAAGGGATGTCTCAGTTGGTATTGCTGAATCGCTTAGAAACTGATAGGAGAGCAGCCACTCTTATATAAATACCTGTAAATTGTGGGCACCTTTCGACTGCATTTATAGGTAACTCCGGTTCCTACACCTAAATTCTAATTAGTACATTTCAGCCAACATTTGCAAATCGACTTAAATAATTTGAGTAGCTTTTTGGTGTAGTGGTCATGACGCTCGCCTAGTTATATGGTGGTCGGTGGTTCGAGCCCCATTCCTAGACACCAGCAATTTAGCATTACTTTCAAATAATAATAATCGTATAAAGAAAATAGTGAGAATATTGATGCGACACGCATTCCGTGTTCGTTTCGCTATTTTTATAAAAAAAAAATTCTGTTTAAAGCATGTACGAATACCTTTTCAATTTCTTTTATTGCTCACATACTCTGACACTTCTGATAACACTTGATCATACAACCCAATCTCGAAACTCACACCTGCAGACACATAAAAAGAGATGGCCTAATTGCTTGGACCAGTGACCAACCTTTGGACAAGTGGATTTACCTTACAGAGACATCATCCCAAATGGTACGCTTCCACTAGACAAAGGCGTGCGCTTAGTACAATCAAAATCATGTGCATAACTGTGCATATCAACTGAGAAAAAATTATAAATTAAAAATTTATTAGATAAATTACAGATTTATTATTAGATTAAGATGCTCTAAAAACTCCAATGATATCTCGTTAATATATTCGTTTTCTTGTGCACGTGGAAATCATTTCACCTTAAGGAGTGTTTATCTGACAGATGAAATAAATAGTGACTTCTTCTTATGCATATCGTAGGTCGGCGATTACGACTTTATTCACTACAGTACGGAACAACTCACACAAGTTATGCTTCTACCAGTCTCTCAAGTTACGCAGCCATGAGATTCGACTTCATCCAGCGCTTCTTTTACCACTTATTTCCCCCTGGATGATGAGCTGGTTTAGACTATGTTTTGGTCCCCTCATAATGTGTCCGAGATACTCGAGCTTTCTTATCATTTTTATTTGTACTGTCAAGATTTGTAATATTGAGGGGAACTGCAAATGATTGAAGGTTTTCTGAACTTTCTGTTTTCTGTTTTCTTTATAGATTACCCGGTGGCGCGCTAGGGCGAGTAAGTCGAGTTTGATAGCTGTGAGAACCGTAGAATCTGAGTGAGTGGACAAGCCATCTGAGAAACGCCGCGGCGCTAATAAAGTGTTCGACAGGTGGGTGGAATATTTTAATGCGACGACTAAAAAATGTTCCAGAGACGAGTGAAACTTTCCAGCGAATATAATTAAGTGCATAGGTTCAAGCCAAAATATGTGTTTAGTAAGTCGTGTTTAGTCAATGTTTGGAATTACCTGCGACCGACAGAACCTAATTCCGATCGATGCTAAGGAGTCACGCCTAGTGGATTAAACGGATTATTATTACATATTTTGTTTCCAGTACCAAACGTAGATGATATTTTCAAGCAAGTTTCCATATTTAAAATATGTAAACTTACAGAAAACCAGGAATATTTCAAACTTATGATAAATGGAAACCAATCCATAATGCCTAAATGTAAAACAACCCAAATGCAGCATCACTATATTTATAAAGCCATTAATTAATATAATAACTTACCTATCGAGTACGATGCATCAGTAACCTCTCAGAGCAAATTAAAAAAATTAAAATTTTGCTAAAAGCAAACTTAAATTCATAAATCATTTAAACCTATAGCTTTTTTCAAAATAACTCCTATACTTTCATTATCAATTTACCTTTCTACTGTATTAATAAATAACTTGCATACACTATGTACCTATATATTATAACAAGGAATAAGAACTGTAGCTCCCTCATTAGACTCAAGGGCTTCTCTTCACTGATGAGGTCTACATGACTACCAAGTATTTAAAAAAAAAGTTTAATTTGATATGTTATATATAAGAACTGTATTTGTACCATAAATTATATTAAATAAATAAAAATTAAAAAATACCATATGCATGAGTACTTGATCGAAGGATTTCTAAAAATATCTATTTGATAAAAAATGTCAAAGGTTCAAAGTGAAACTTTCAATTTCACACTAAAAATGACTCATTTTTGTTGATTTAATAAAAGAGATAGGTAAAATAAGTAGGTACTTGTTTTTCTGATGTAGAAAATACTCGAGTATATTTAAAAATTTTCGAGATATTTTGGTCACCGACCTGGAAAATACGGTTTTGAGAAGAACACGTTTAAAGTTCCTAATATTTTTATACGTATCTTCTAAGAACACAATTAGTGGATTTTATCTTCAGAGACATTATCGTTAATTAACATATATTATAGATGTCTCACAGATACGAAACTAATTATATGAGAAGCCGTGTACGGAATTCTTTTTATAGTCCTGTGGATTCCCAGTTAAGATTTACATCCAGGTATACACATATAAATAGCTTCGTTCCTGCGAGATGTCTATAATTTATCTTAGTTCAAAAATTGCTTAGATTTTAATTTTCAGAGAATGCTCGGTAATAATTGACGATTTTTTAAAACTTCTGACTAGGCATGGCCCATTAATGAAAAACCTAAGTCCGTGGCTAGCGCACGCCACTGCCACGTGTAGCCGTGACGAACCGAGATAACTTTCCTAATACGGGCACTAATCTGCGCGCGCATTAAGGCGGACGGCCATCACTCATCTTTATTTGGAACAGTCAAAACAGCTTCATCTTCATCAGCTACTGTTGTGGAAGTTTCACTCCGCCCAGGGCGATAGCGTCAATGAATTAGGTACAATACGTGTCGAGGAATGCTGGCTTAAATGCTTTTTAAAAGTGATAAAAAAATAGCTTATGTTAATGACAACGGAATGTCTAATCAAGCAACTGAATTTGTTGAAATTGATAATGTTTTGAATTCTAAAAATAAAGGCTGTTCGCGCAACATCCAGGAACAGTAAGAACTCTACCGTAGTCCAAGTCAGAGATTATTTTACTTCGCCCCTTATATACTTGCTATCACCAGCAACAAACTTCAGAAAATCCTTAAATAAATGCACAATTGATTTATTTAAGGACTTTCGATTTATATTATTTATAAAATGGGCATCATTTTGTAGAGTTTCATAATGATTTTCGTTAAAGATAATTTTGAAAAATAAGCACTGTTGTAACCTACTTGGGTTTGTTAACACTAGTCGAGTTTCGAGAGAATCAGTAGCTTTCGTCGATGAGATCTACTTATTCTGTAGAAACTCGAGTAATGTTAAGAAAGGCAAGAATATCCACTTAAATCAATCCACCCTCAAGGATTTCACGTGACAAAATGGCCGCTTCATACTAATATGAGGGTTGACGTCGATTTTAGTCTGAAGTATCGTAGCAAAAACAGCAATACACTATTTGGCAGCACAGCACAGCAAAATCCATATTTAATGTTTAAAATTTATTTATACACGTTATAAAAGGTAAACTTAGGTGACAATTGTTTTAAAAAACTTATTTTCGAAAATATGAGAATATAGACTTATACAGACATTATGGTATCAAACCTGAAATATTTTGTCAACATGTACACTATAGTGGGTAAGGAGGTTTGGATATTGTGACATTTGAGTTCGGAGGACACAGCTATAAAAAATGTGTAAGTAAAACGTTAAAATTTAAGGTATCGTGTAATATTGTTGAAAAGTGGTGCGAATGAAATATGTAAATCTCAGATTTATTACTATAACGTAAAGGACATGATTATAAATAGAGCTGCAAAGCGTCTGACCCGAAATGACCCGCGAAAAGTGTCTGGCATCGATTATATGTGTGTGAGTGTATAGTACTGTCCCGTTAAGCGTATTAAATCAGGTTTATTGTTTTAATTGTATTTTTGTATTATATGTTATATGCCAAAATATATTTTAATGACACGATGTACCTACTAAATGCTGATAACAACCAAGCTATGTCACGAAAAGTAGGGTCAGTCATGCGTAACCGCAATATTACGAATGCAAAACAGAGCCAGTGAGGCGTGACCACATTCTCTTTTTTGAAGATTCTACGACATTCTACGATGCCCTAAAATACTACATTGGAAGAGCCTAGAACTTTCTACAGACCTCTTGTCACCTCTAAAATAAACCAATCTGAGGAATTTACCTATAAAAGGCGTCACACAACGTGGGGTAGGCAAATCAGTTCGTGGTGATAACAAGGCGAAATCTCGGCGATACTACCGAGCGAACCTGTGTGATTAGTGATTCGTGATATTACAACACGTGACCAGCGCAATGCGACCAGCAGTGATACCAGTGGTACCGGAATAAAAGAATACCAGGGCGCGTAGTTTCGTAGCGAACATTGAACGGAATTCACCAGAAGTGATCTTAACGATAGAGACAGCGATAATAAGTGCGAATTAAGGAACAGCTCAATAATAAGTGTGTGTAATGTTCAAGCGAAATTTAGCGACTGTAAAATTACGAACAGTGGTACCATAATTTAACACTTTTTGCGACTTTCTTTGGTAATAAGTCAAACTATCCCATGAAAATATATAAAAATAAAAATTTTAAGCGTACGTACTATTGACACACACGCAATTGACAGATTTAATATAAACGTTTCGTTTTGCTTGTAAATGTATAAGCACTGATTGGATCGATAATGTATCCTGATTGAGGCATCCGTTCACAGAGTTTTTAACGCGTGGTTTTTATAAGAAGGATGTTTAACACATTTTTGTCCTGTTATCGCGTGCATCGAACCAGTTTGGTTCTCACGGTTGACGGGCAGATGCTCACGTTTCAGAGGTGTTATCGTAAAAATAAATTAACAGGGTATTAACAGAAGACCTAGGCCGATGTTTCGATACGGTATCACGTGAAATTGTCAAGGCTGAAAAGGCCTCAAAAGTTATCCGTCGTTTCATATCACCCGCGAACAAGTACGGCTAGTCCGTAACTTTGAGGCTTTTTTAGCCTTGACAATGGCGCGTGATACCGTGTCGAAACGTCGGCCCAGGTCTTCTCAGGAAGACCATTTACAGAAAACGCGAGATATTCCAGAATCTACTTTTGTTACATATATATATATATATATATATATATATACCGTGTCGAAACGTCGGCCCAGGTCTTCTCAGGAAGACCATTTACAGAAAACGCGAGATATTCCAGAATCTACTTTTGTTACATATATATATATATATATATATATATATAATTATATATAGGTGAGCTTCTAACTATTGGGCGGGTAACCCGCGTCAAATTCTAGGTCGTCAGGACCAGTTCGTCTGCCGACGTTCTAACAGATCTCCCGTTGTCACTCATTCAGGCGCTCGGTGGAGTGGGTTTCTTCCAGCGACGCCGTTAATTGTGTTTGCTCTGCACAACAACCTGAGCAGAATTTTTCAAACTTTCATTGACGGTGAGCTCCGGACCCAAACGGTTGTACGCTTTTTGGAGAAGCAAGCTCATCGACAAGGCGCCCTGCCTGAGATGAACAGTGAGATCATGTTCGAACGTCGGCGACGGAATGGTCCTGAGACCAGAATTTGACGCGGGTTACCCCAAAGTAGTTAGGAACGAACATATATTGTACCCGTGAAAAAAAAAAAGCCTTAGATTTAACATATATATAGATAGGATAGATATATAGATATAATATATAGATAGATATATCATATAGGGAGAATGTAATTAACAATATATATAATATTTTTTTACAATCATACATAGACAATGTTTACAAATCAATATTTTTTGTGTGTAGGTATATACCTCATCAAAAAGAATTATGGTTCTTGTGTGTGGTTTTAATTTTGATAAAAAAAAACACCTTTTTCTAAATTTTGATGTTAATTTCTGCCGCTGCTCAATTGATATGTTTAATTGTGAGATGTCAAATGTTACACATCATAGGCTCACTCGTTTTATTTTTAATGTATATTGTTACCAATATTTTGTAACTGTCTCGTTAAAAATAAAATAAAATAAAGCGGTTAAAATGCTATCGTAAAATTCCGCGGTCCAGTCTCGGCCCTCGGCGCCCTCGACAAGAGCCCTGTGTTTAAATTTATTTTGAAAAACAAAAGGCACCGAAGGGTCTTCAAAGCACAAAAGGTAATAATGTGATGCTGCCGTGGAGCAATTTGGTCAGGAGATACGGATCAGGCTACATTTCCTCTCTTCCTAATTTGCGTACAAAAAGTATTCATTTAAATTGCTGCATCTCGCATTGGGCCGGGCTGCGATGAAAATAAGGAAAACATTTTGAAAATGTTTTACCGCGTGCAATGTTTTCTTCTTCTTTTTTCTTTTTCTTTTTCTCGCACTAAATACATTCAGCGGGCGTCGGCTGTCCAGCGATAAATCGCGATTGCAGTCTGTCCATGCGGATACATGAGGATCACAAAGCCAAGATTGGGAACTGACTTGGAATTTCCTGGCTTTTGTCACTAATGTTGGTGATCAGCTCACCCAAACAAATTGCTTCTTGAATTACCTCGCATTCTGCAACTTAATCACTATTTACTGTTCATATTATTTAATTATGGGGAGTTATCTATACACTCCCGCTATTTATTTATTTGTTTATTATCTTACTTGTATTTTTTTTTAAACTTTAAATTTATTTGGTAAATGTACAAACTTAAGAGTGTATTCAATATGATATAATTAATACACGTTTATATTACACGCTACCCACTTTTAAATTAGAATTTATTCTCGTCTTTAAAAGTGGGGGCATTGTCATATATGTATATATCTATTATTAATGAAATCGTTAGTGTAAGACATTAGATTAAATAAGTAAGATATAGACAAAGAAACATTAGATTAAGTTATAAAAATTAAGACATTAAATTAATAAGTAAGATATAAACAATATAAGAATAGAAAAATGTGAGACATTAGAATAAGTAAATAAGATATACACAAGGAAACATTAAATTAAGTTATAAAAATTAATTATTAAGAAGGTATTGTAATAACATTTAAAAGTATATATAAATTGTTTTTTATAAGAATTTTTCTTTGCGTTATTGTGATGGTTTTTTGTAGAAGATTTTTCAATTTAGTCTTGAATTTTCTATAATTTTTTTCCGTCTTCATTTCATTGGGAAGAGCATTAAAGAATGATACTCCTTGATAGAAGAAATGGTGTTGGGCTGTGCTAGTATTACATTTAGGTATCAAAATATTTCCAGCTGATCTCGGTCTATTACTAAAACATCCAAATGTTCTATTATTGATATACATTTTGTGAATTTGAAGTATCGCAAATTTTTTATAGATTTTATTAATATTTGGGACGTTAAAAATGTTGAAAAGTTCGTTTGTTGGGAATATTGAGGGTTTCCTCAATATTTACTTTCTTCTTTCTCCTCGTGTACCTTTTCGTCTTTACAATACTGATTTAATTGTATTTTCTTTTCTTTTTTACTTTTACATATAAACATTGTATATGACTCTTGTATCTAATTCTTATATTTATGTATTTTTACACATAAACACTGCATCTGATATGAATGTATCTACCGTGAAGTATGTATCTAATTATATTTGTTTTAATAATAAAGATGATTCCTTCGACAGGGACAGCGAATGTTTTGTTTCTGCGGCCCTGCCCTCCCGACCTGAGCGGGGGAGCAGGGACTCGCAATTTAGTTGAAAGAAATTTCAACCTGGCGACGATTGAGTAGGACCGATTTGGAAGCTTTTGCTCTAAGAACGGTCCTGGGTACCGTTCACTGTTCATATTATTTGTGAGTTCTGGAGGAGGAACAGTGAATGGACTGTTGCGGCCCGAACCTTTACACGATGCCGCACGGGAGGGACCATTGGTGAAAACATTTTCAACTTGGCGACATACGAGTAGGACAGATATGGGAGCTTTCGCACATAAAACGGTCCTGGGAATGCGATGGGTTTCCATTCACTGTTCATGTTATTTTATTTTATTAATATGTATATTATTAATTAATATGTATATTAATAATAATGATAACGAAATTTTTAATTAAGATAAATTGTAGAAGTCTCACGGAGATGATGCTATTTCTGTGAGAAACATGTTAGTACGTATAAAAATATTGTTGATGTTTAAAATGGAGTATAAAATTTAAAAATAATAATTTTCAGGTATGTTTGAGTGTATATGATAAATAATTCGGAAGAATATTATATATACATCACAAAGAATAGTGCTTCATACTCCACATTAAAAATATACAGGTAACATTACCAGCGGAGCCATCTATTTGTGCAGTGTCATGGGAATTACGACCATATATAATATATTTTAAATAAAAACATATATACGATTTTGAAAATTTTAAATAATGTTAGAGGATGTTCTTAGGGTGGAATCACTATAAGTTGCATTGTGTAAAGCGAACAATTAAGCCAGCTCATATAGATCATAAGCCCTGGGCCATCCGATAAAATCTTCTATACATGTTTCGCATAAACATAGCTTCGTTTTTGTGAGACTTGTATAATTTATCGTAATTTATGATTATCCCTCTGTGGAAAAATATAATACTTTATTTTATTAAAAACGCGGTAGTATTAAGGCACAACGTGTTAAATTTTTGGAAAAATGAAAAAAAGAATGTAACTAGTTTTCAGGAGTATTTTACTGTAATGTAAATGATTCGGTGGAACTTCATTACACGTATAAAGGATATTGCTATAAAAATTCCAATAATATAGGTATACAATAATATAGAAATCTGTATTTGATTAGGGGAATGAAAAAGCATTGGGCGCCGGTGGCACTAATGTTAATTACAACACATATGTAAAACTTAAATGTATATACAACTTCACAAAAATTTGATAAATGTAGTATTCTATCATGGGTGGAAATGGTGAAATTTACATTATGTAAAGTGATCACCCAAGCCAGCCGTACTATAGGTCGTAAGCCCTATGAACACCCAAAGACTTGCTTATCCACTTTCCCGTAAAAAAATATAATTTCTTCTCTAAGAGACATCTATGATATATCTTGAAATTCAATTACCTAAACTATAATATAGTCTGTTGAAAATTCATAAATTGAACAAACCTATTAGGCCATTAGTTTATAGCTGGAACGCTCCAACATACAAAGTAAGATCAGCAATAAACAAACATAATAAGGTCAAATTACAAACTTATTATATTTTACCGGTTTATTGCCACTATCGAACAGGAGAGTTTTATCCGATCTGATTTTATTATATAAAATTGTAAACTCGCATTACCACAGCCCTGAAATTTTGTCCTTAATAATGTTCCATGTACCCAGTCGAACTACTCGAGTGCCGACGCCTTTTTACTGTGACAATACTAGAACAAATGCTCACTACAACTCGCTAGTACCTAGAATACACAGGTTAGGTAACAATTATACAAACATAGCGGACGTGTTTGGTTCTGGCCTGTCACAGTATAGGGGCGCGATACTGAGAGCGCTTCATTCCGCCATAATGTAAATTATATACACTTTCTTTTTTTTGTTTTTCTCTCTGTTTATATTATTTTTGCAAATAACTGTTATATACCTACATATGTAAAAGCCTATTTAGGCGTAAATGAATGAATAAATTTAGAGCATTGTTAAATTTAGAGCATTGTTAAATGTTTTTCAACCAACTTACACAGTCAAGAATTCGGTAGAACTAGTTAGTTACCGAAAGGAGTTAGAAATTCCAAACCATGCATTATTAGTGTCATTTGATGTAGTTCATTTATTGCCAAGTATCCCGATAGATGAAAGTAGAACATTTTTTACCAATGTGTTAAAGACTTCGAATCTGCCTAAACAACTAATTAATGATTTAACCCTGTCATTAGATACAATTTTCAAACAGAATTATTTTCAATTAAATAACACAATTTTCATACCATTGAAAGATTTGCCAGATAATTCGTGGTGCAATATTATAACCTACCCGATTTGATTGATAAATTATGTATTTAAGTTAGTTATTGCCTATACCTGACGACGAGAGAGACTACTCCTCTCGAGACTGTAGTAGTAATTTAATAACTCATATCGTGTGTGTATTACAAAGTAAAGTAAAACATGTTTTAAATTATAAATTAGAATTATTTTCAGTTAAATAATACAATATGCACACAGAAGGACGGATTAGCGATGGCGAGTAGCGCGAGCCCTTTAATCGCTGATATTTTTGTCAACAATCTAGAAAATTTAATATTCTAGACGACATATTTTGCATTTGGTTAGGCACTGAAAGACAATTGAATATTTTACTAATTTTTACTTCCTTTCTTTTAACTCGTGGCGTCTGCTCGCTTGCCGGCTTGCCGTCGAAAAAACTTTGGATCGATTTTTAACCCTTTTCCCGTGATCCAATCGAGCTGAAACTTGGCAAGTAGACTCGTGGCGATGATCAAGAAGATCTATCAAATTTTCGTTAAAAAAAAAATAATTATAGTATAATTTCGGATTTTTAGAAATTTTATTGGTTTTTTCAAATTGGAATCATTAAAAAAGTTTGATTATTAGCAACGGCGGCCCGATAACGTCGTGGAATATTTTCTAAATTTGAATTACTCCGTCGATATACATAATAGGTACTTCACTACGAATGTCGAAAATCTGAATTGACTGACAAATGTTTTTAGAATTTAATCTTCAAAGCATGAAGTGTCTTATCAAAGCTCAAAACGTCTGACATTTTAGAAATATATTAAATTACTGTAAGTTTAGTGTTATGTTATATGTTTTAATTCGTCTTTAATTGTTGTTATATTTTACAAAGAAAGGGAGTATAAAAAAAACTTGTTTTTTATGGGTTACTTTTTTATTTTATTTAGTTGTTTAAAATTTCAACTTTGTAATGAGCATAATGAAAAAGAATTATGTAAGACGTAACGACGAAGATCGGATCGGAAGAAAGCCGCGTGCCGGTCACAGCACTCCTGACTTGATTGGCCATTTGTCCGGTGTGCTGATGCATCACACGACACTCGACACCTTCGCTGGAGAAGGAAGTCTGCGGTCAGAGCTTTCACTGTCGGCAGCCGGCGCTCCACTGCTCTGACCTGGTCTCTTCGTGACTTACAAGGAGCTGAAGAGTGGTCCGCAAGAACCGCTTCGAGAATAACTTACCATCTGACGAGACTGCGAGACCAGATTAAAAAACCGTTACTTTGCGAAGATGGAACGAAACTGCAATATAAAAGTTTTCGGAAATTCTTGGATAATGGAGATGTTTCAAAGTGCTGATAATCCCAATAGGCATGATGAAAATATTAAAGAATAAGTGATTTTTCGAAGAGAATATTTTGAAAAGATTATAAAAAAAAATTAACCCATAAAAACCAAGTTTTTATAATACTCTCCTTCTCATTTACTGGTTTGGCGCTTAACCTACGCGTTGGGCTTCGGTCGAGCGAACGAAAGGGAGTAATAAAAAATTTCCAAAAATCCAAAATTATACTATAATCAGGTTCCGTGTCTACCAGATGCGTTGAAATATTTTCATACAACTTAGTAAATTGTATGAAAAAACCATTAAAAATTTGAAAAATTTATATATATTTTTTAGCGAAAATTTGAAAGATCTTCTTGATCGTCGCCACGAGTCTGCTTGCAAAGTTTCAGCTCGATTGGATCACGGGAAATGGGTTAAAAATCGATCCAAAGTTTTTTCGTCAAGCAAGCAGACGCCACGAGTTAATATAAAGGGAGTAATAATAATTCAGTTTATATATACACATTAAGATTAATAAAATTTTCAATAAAATAAAATTCTGTATAACCTTGACCTAATACCAATAGTTATGGAGATATGCAATATCAAAATTTGCATTTTATTTCAATATAAATGACTTATTTTTTGTTTTTTTTTGTAAAAATTCGAACAATCCTCCAACATTCCTCCCCATCCTCCTCTATCCCGACTTGCACTCCTCCAATCCCTGCTGCTTATAGTTTTCACGTCTCGCTGCGCTCCATCCAGCCATCGAAGTTTGGGTCTACCAACGCTGCGTCTACCTTGGGGCTTTGTGTGGGGATCATTCATTCTACATGTCCTGCCCATCGCAGCCTCCCTATTTTGAAAAATTGTATTATGTTAAGGTACTGATACACATGCTTATTTTTTAGTATGCTCATTAGCATGCTCAAAACTAGCATGCTCTAAAAACTGTACATACTTGATCGTTATTAGCACGCTTATTTTAAGCTTGTTGTTCATGAATGAGCATGCTCAAAGCTAACAATCAAACACACATGCTTATTACTGGCATGCTCTTGTCATAGAATAGAGACGTACTTGCTCAAAATGGAAACTTAGCAAACTGAAATAGGAAATTAAAGTGAACCAATATATCAAAACAGTTCTCGAGTTTCCATCCGCACATTTTTGATTTTAGTTTTTATAATTTTTATTGTAAGATTTTAATCATTCATGTCTTTTGATAAAGTTCATAAACATTATTTTTGTGTAGCGGTGAACGAGTATTTCATAGACATTCGTGATTCCTATAATAATACGAATAGTAATGTTTTGTCATCTCCCCAAAGCGCCATATTTGTTTCATCTGTCGCGGACTGAGAAGATCGCATCGATAATCGATACTGGCCGCGAATGGCATTAGCATGATCATGAGCAAGCCTGTTCACACATGCTCAAAAGATACCCCTTCCATCCACAAATCAAATGAGCATGTGCGTATACATATGCTACTAAGCAGCAATAGAGCAAGAAGCTCAATACTGCGCAAGCTCACGTACCACTAATGAGCATGTGTCAGTACCTTAAGGCTCATTGTAAATATTGAAGTGCCCGGGAAAAAACGAACATTAATATAGGGCTTCACCACAAATATCTAATTACTCTAAAGGGGAAGGGGTAACTTAAAATTTTATAAACAAGTCGTTTATACGTGGTATTTCCACTGTTTGATAATGGTCTTGCAAGCCGAAACAGCTTCACACTTAAAATAGTTAACCTGCAGAACTTAATAATAATATAATATTTATTAAAATTTAATTTATTTTAAATTTCAGTTATAATAATATTAATGGAATTTAATTCATTTTAAATTTCATTAATAATAATTATTAAAATATAATTTATTTTAAATTTCGCTAAAAATAAATATGGAGTTGTACAAATCAAACACAAAAACCATAAATAAAAATATTGTAGACCTTCTAGTTGCGTCGAATTTTCCTGAATATTTTTTTTCAAATCCTGAATATTTTCCTGAATATTTCATCCTTTCAACTCAATACTCACCATTCAGAGCCATTCGTTAGGTTGAATGTAGTATTATCAACATCATGAAACCCCTCGATTGGTTGTGGTGAGCCAGGCAGCGTATTCTACGTAAAGAAGAGTGCTAAAACAGATGCTGTCTCGCCCGAGCAATGAAGGCTTTTTATCTTCCTGCAGATCAGCTCGGAGGTCGAGGAGCGCGGGATGGTCCATGTCGGCTTTCGCCTTAATTTGAATAAATTCTCCGGCCAGCTCGCGGCAAGGTCGCCCAAGGTCGTGCGGGGCCTCTAATGATGCTCTATAAATTCTGCCCACGAGCGCGGACCATCACCGTCCAGGGGGCTGATGAAGAGCCTAGAAGTCTATTTCTAAGAATAGTTTCGCATTTTTAAACGGTACCTCGAGATGAAAGTTCGACGCTCACTGCGCAAAATGTCACTCCTGACAATTTAGAATTCATTTCGATATTTTAGTCGTTATTTTATTTAGGCGCATAAAAAATACAAGAATGAAAGATGAGATGTGATATGATAAGAATGAACAGATTTTTAAATTTCGTAAATCTTGAACTACCTGTTGAAAATATTTAAAAGTACGTGTATGAGGCGGCCCTCGTAGCGCAGTGGGTATGATACTGGCTTCCCACACCGAGGGTTCCAGGGTCGATTCCCGGTGAGGTCACAATTTAATCTATGTGATTTACTGTCATTTGAAGCCTGGGCATTTTGTGATGTATTTAGCTTCTGTTATTGGGCCTCTTGACCTATTGAAGCGTTTAAAAAATGCTGGGAATGGACAGGTCTTTTCATATAAGCTTGCGATTGAGTTAGTGTGGGTACATTGCGTAGTACACGCATTGTTTTGTTGTGTTAAGTTTATGGATACGCCCCTCTCGTACGTACATCGATAGGTCTTTTCATATAAGCTTGCAATTGAATTAGCGTGGGTTTAGTACGTAGTACGTGCATCGTTTCGTTGTGTTAAGTTTACGGATACGCCCCTCTCGCATCCGTTAACTTAACACAACAACGAAAATATGCGCGTATTACAAACTATACCCACACTAACTCAATTGCAAACTTATATAAAAAGACTAATATTTACCTACATTATATATTAAATTACCTACAATATTTTATTTATATATTCAACAGTATATACTCTACCCTGATAAAGTCTAAGGTCTGAGCCAAAACTAGTTGGTATTTATTCAATAAAGTGGAGTCAAACAAAGTATGGAAGTTTTTACGATGGAATTGGTGAACGTTGCATTGTGTAGTGTGATCACTTAAGTCAGCTCATCCTACAAAAAGACTTCCATATATGTTTCTGATATAAATAGTTTTGTCTCTGTGAGAATTCTATAATTTATCTTTAATTAATTAAAGATCCCAATTATTTTAAAAAGAAAAGCCTTTGAATTGTGTATACTGATGACTTACGGAGTGGAGACGATGGCCCTTACGACGATAAGTGTAGAGATGCCCAAATGTATGCAGTGATCCATGGAGAGATTCAAGCTTGGTATAAGCCTGAGAGACAGAATAAGAAACTATGATATTAGGGGCAAAACTAGAGTAGTGGATATCATAGGTCGTGTAGCGAAGCTAAAATGCAATAAGCAAGGTATGTTGCAAAACAAATGCCGCAAGACTCCTAGAGTTCTGAAGTGGAGTCCTTGGGAGATTAAAATAGGCGTTGGAAGACGTCAAAAGAGATGGGCCGGGATATAGCCGCTGTGGAGGGGAAGAAATGGCTACACAAAGCAAACAATAGTGAAGTATAGAAGGGCATGGAAGAGGCCTTCATCTTTCCACTGCTGGATATAGATTTGTCTTTTGACTTTCAGAATATTTTGAGTTTGTTCAAATCTTTCAGAACAGTGCTGGATTTTTGTCACAGAGACATTATTAATCAATTAATGTATATTATAGATATTTCACAGAGACGAAACTGTATTTCTCATGTGAAAGTAGGTATAGAAGTCATTTGGGTGTACATAGGACTTATGATATATCGTATGGTTGGCTTAAGTGATCACTTTACAATGTAACATTCGCCATTTCCACCCGTGATAGAATATACCATGCCTATTAATTTTTGGAAGTTGTATATATATTTGAATTGTATGACAAGCTTTCACATATGAGTTGTAACCGCCTTTCCATGCAAAGTATAAAGTATATAAGTCCAAAGTATATTGCTTTCAAAATTCCGTAAATCAATTGTAGATTTTCTCATTAGCGACATTAACGATATTAATATAATTAGCGACATCTGTGGGGATTTAGAGGAATGAAAATGGCTTAGTACAGGCTGCATGGAAAGGCGTTTACAACTCATATGTGAAAGCTTGTCATACAATTCAAATATATATACAACTTCCAAAAATTAATAGGCATGGTAAATTCTAGCATGGGTGGAAATGGCGAATGTTACATTATGTAAAGTGATCACTTAAGCCAACCACACGATAGGTCATAAGTCCTATGTAAACCCAAATGTTTTCTATACCTACTTTCCCATAAGAAATACTGTTTCGTCTCTGTGAGATATCTGTAATATACATTAATTGTTTTTTGACCTCAAAAGAGATGGGCTGACGATGTAGCCGCTGTAGAGGGGAAGAAATGGCTACAAGATGCAAACAGTGAAAGGGCACGGAATACATCCAGCAGTGGATAGACGAAGGTTGAAGGATTTGCGGACTTTAATTAACATTCATCCCGAGAATAGTTTGTCCTTGACTCCCGCACGAACCAGAAACAGGAGCGCGGTGCTGAATATTAAATAGACCAAGTCGCGGGCATCGGTGATAGTAGGTTCGAACCACACAAACCTCGCGCAGTCTTCAATGCGTAGTCGAGGTGCACAAATCTAGGCCGACGACTTAAGCTTCCATAATTGAAACCACTCGCAAGTCGCACACCCGGTCTAAGACTATGACAAGACAAAAATAATTGTTTTTGAGTGAATGAAGCGGAAATATTGGAAACATTGTTAACTCCCTTTTCAAAAAAATTCATTTATTGGCACATTTCATACTTTGGAATTTTTATTAAATAATAATTAAGGTATTTTTATTTAAAAAAAAACTAACTTTGTTTAGTGGGCAAAGCCTCAAAATACGGGAATAAATATAATATACTGTTTAAAATCATATATTTATATAAATAAAAAGCGTTTTAAAATCAATAAAAAACTTAAAAATTTCATGCAAATTTAAAACATTAGAGGAAAGTCACCTAGTTCCATATTAGGAATAGTATCCTAATATGGAATACCTTGATTTCTCCGAAAATATAACTTTGAAACGCAGCACACGACCATCTTCTATTTCTTTCGCTTTCTTAACTATCGCACTCACACCATCGCGTCAGTTGCGCGAGCGCTACGCGTGCGGCAGGCGTGTTTTGTTTTGTCATCACGCAGAAAATTTTAAAGGAATGAAATAAATGAGGATTGTCGATTATTATGTATGTACACATACGTGTTATACTTAAAACTATATTGATATTATGTTTATATCAACATTTTGTGACCTTCTGTACTTAAAATGTTGTGAAAAACATTGATACGTATAAAAAAAACTAGTGTAAAAATCCAAATATGGACAGTCAGCTCTGGGCACATTATGATTGTGCTGGTCCTTGGATGTTTGATGCTTGGATCTGTGATTTTTGCAAGTGAATTAAGCACTTCTTTCATTTTCACAATTTCTATTTAAATTTATTGGATCTCATACATGTTTATGTCTAATTTTGTTATAAATATGATGACTTAAGTTTATATTCCATATATGGGTACCTATTCCATATTTGCTTACTCATTTGTGACTTTGTTTTTTGTGTTCGATTTTATTTTGATAATTGATATATTTGTTAGAAGTCTGTTAATTATTACATACAAATGTATGACTGATTAGTAATAACATTAAACTGTTTTCATTTCTATGAAGTTTTTTATCTATGTCCCTAAAACAAAATGGTATTCCGTATTTGGTGACTTTCCTCAATAATTATATTATTGAATATTTCTTAATTTCCTTAGTACAGATTCTAGATAATGAAGTATACTTTATAGGTATAAAAAACATATTATGCGCACACATAAATATTCATTAAAACATTGCGCCGCCTAGGACACTAAAAACTATTTTTTTGGTCGCGGCCTGTCGATTAATGCTTATATTTTATAATTATTATAAATAATGTTCAGTTTATTACTTTTATATAAGAACAAATGTGTTATCTTAGTTATTGCCCTAAAAAAATTGTAGTCTGGAATATACATGCAAAAAACGTCAAAATAAGCATTTGCAGTGAATGTGCCGCCTCAATACAAACTTTACAACCCGTTTCATACATACGTTGCAATTGTCACCAGCGCCACCGGCGTCCAAAGCTTTTTCATTCCCCTAATCAAATAAAGTCACTCATGAGGTATCCATATTTTTTTAATTTGGAGTTGGAATAATGGCTGTAACGTGGTAGATAGAACAAAGAAAGGAGTGCTGAGATGGTTTGGTCATGTAGAACGTATGAGCGAGAAAAGGAGTAGTGGACTTAGCGAAACACCTGGCATGATCAGATGCTACAGGTATTGGAGGATGGCCCTGTCAAAAGCCTCAACAACTGTAGAGCTTGCATGAGAAGATGTATGAATTCAGCGGAAGCAAAAGTGGTGCCAGGATGGAGAAATATGGCGTTCTATCCTCTCTTTCCACTGCGTGATGGTTATTGGTTAGTTAGTTAATTCCAACTTTTTTTTAAAAATAAAGATGCGAACGCGGAATACGTGTCACATCAATATTCCTACTATTTACAAACTAAGCTTAACGCTTGTGCTATGAAAATAGGACTAACTTACTGGTCTGGAGAGAGATTCGAACCCGCGATCCAAACACGAGGCGAGAGTCCTGACCACAAGACCAACAAGCTTCTTTTTGAATTCAATTATCTCAGAATGCGATTTATTGACACGTCATGGGTCTAAGACTAGAGTGCAGTGAGAACAAGAAGCGTGACTTTTTCGTAAGCATATATTTTGAAAAGAAACCTAAATAAAAGATATATCTCGTAATATTCCTATCACAATAATTAACATATTATTCAGATGTTTATATTTCATAATATTCTGCCAGATAAATATTTAATTTCGATTTTTTTTCAAATATACGTTCAAATAAAAGTAACGCTTCTCGTTCTCACTGCACGCCCCTGAATACTAAGTGTTCGATATGGCATCAGAGATTACAATTGCTTAATCTGTTCAAATAATATATTTTTATATTTTTGGGCATTTCGGATACATTTTTGGGCGAGATATAAGCCATCATATTAAAGTATTTTTTACAAAGTACGGCTTGTGTTTGACTGTCTGGAGAAAACGAAAAAAAAAATCATTATTACGTTACACTAGCATTGGTATATATTTTTACTCCCTTTTCATTAACTCGTGGCGTCTGCTTGCTTGCTTGCCGGCTTGCCGTCAAAAAAAATTTTGGATCGATTTTTGACCCTTTTCCCGTGATCCAATCGAGCTGAAACTTGGTAAGTAGACTCGTGGCGACGATCAAGAAGATCTATCAAATTTTCGTTAAAAAAATTAATAATTATAGTATAATTTCGGATTTTAGAAATTTTATTGGTTTTTTCAAATTGGAATCATTAGAAAAGTTTGATTGCTAGCAACGGCGGCCCGATAACGTCGCGGAATATTTTCTAAATTTGGATTACTCCGTCGGTATACATAATAGGTACTTCACTACGAATGTCAAAAATCTAAATTGACTGACAAATGTTTTTAGAATTTAATCTTCAAAGCATGAAGTGTCTTATCAAAGCTCAAAAATATATTAAATTACTTTAAGTTTAGTGTTATGTTATACGTTTTAATTCGTCTTTAATTGTTGTTTATTTTACAAAGAAAGGTAGTGCAATAAAAACTTGGTTTTCATGGGTTACTTTTTTTACCTCTTTCAGTGGCGTTTCCGGAGGAATGATCATTTTAGAAGGCTGGACCTCTGTTTCAGCACGTATTATCAATTCCAACACCTCGGTATGAAAAGCTTTCAAATGGGTTCGCAACCCCGAAGTAGTAGTATGCCCAACGCATGAATATACTTTTTCACAAATATCACACTTCGCATTATCTCCATCAATAGGTGTGAAATATCGCCATATTTTACTTTTCTTCCCCGGCGCCATAATACAAAAATAAAGTTCTAAATAACTGCCTATTTATAATAACTTATCCTAGCTTAAAATAACCCACAACTCGAAACTTTGTTAATTCACTTAATCACAATACCTGCTTATTGAATCATCGACAAGTGACAACTAGAAACAAACACTAAAGTTTTTATGGGTTACTTTTTTGTTGTATAAAATTTACCCTAAAACGCCAAAATATATAACTTGAAAAATACACAATCGTTTTATTTATCATAAGCTAAGGTATGCTGAATAATATACAATACGCTGAAGAGGAATCTTCAAATGCAGACTGCTCGCAGCATCATTCGCGATTGAATTATGTTGAGCGGTTCGGACGGATGGCTCACGATAAGATGTGCAGCTTCCAAGTCAGTGGACCGCGAATAATCCCATCAGGGACAGGTGCTCTCGGCTGAACCCTGAACTACTCAATTGTGTTCGGTTAGATTATTTTCTTCAATTATAAATCACTTCAATACTTATTTGGTATACATCGAGCCTTTTTATTTTATTTTATTTATTCGTGGGAACTAACAGTACATATGATTATTGAATAGTATAGAGACCATCTTACAAGTTTCTACAGAATTAACATGTTATGTATTAACATATAGCAACAATAATTTAAGCTTTAAAATAAACCAAAAAAAAGTTAAAGTTTTAATTTACCAACAAACTATGAAAGTCAAAGAATAAAAAGGGAATAAGGAATGGATAGGAAAGGACAGATCTAAAAAAAAAGAAAAAATACTTATTTAAAATGTACTAACTTCTATATTTAATTTACCTTTCCCTTCCAAAATCATGTTTCCTATAAAATTATAGGCTATGTCCTAAACCTATAAAACTCTATGTCTGTCTATCTGTCTGTCCATCTGTTCTCTTTACAAAACCACACCATTTGTCCGATTCGATTCAAATTCTGCATACTTATGCTTTAGGACCCGGCGGGTAACATAGGAAACATTTCCTCCCTATTCCATACCCCTTCCCCTCCCCCTGACATATTTTTTATGCAAATCTGTACCGTTTGACCGATCGGACTCAAAATTTGGAAACTTATTCTTTAGGACTCGGCGGGGAACATAGGCGATATTTCCCCCCTATTATTTTACCTCTTCCCCTCCCCCTGACATATTTTAGATGCAAATCTGTACCGTTTGACCGATCGGACTCAAAATTTGGAAACATATTCTTAAGGACTCGGTGGGTAATATATGTGACATTTCCCCCATATTTTTTTACCCTATTCCCTCCCCCTGATATATTTTCGATGCAAATCTATACCGTTCGAATCTACATTTTGTTTACCCTCACAAATTTATTTTAAACTTTATCCTTAACCCGTGCAACGCCGGGTATGAACAGCTAGTTTCCTAGAAAATCCTCGAAGTCTGCATAAATGTTTTTTTGTGATATTGCTGCCTTTGTTGTGTAAACAGGATATTCTTTAGAGTTTGGGGGAAATGTCAACGGTTAAGGAGGTAATCGACATCAAAGTTTGCATAAAACGACGGAGTTCATTAAAATGATTTGTACTTAACATTTTTAATTCATTCGCTTTGATACATTTCATCAAAAAAAATTATTAAGATTTCAAAAAAAAAATTGGTTTAATTTTATTTGGTGGTAACCGCGTCGGTACCAACGCAACGTTCAAATTAACGCAAAAAGTGAGAATACGTCAGTGTGATTCACTGTGAGGTGCTCAGTCCTCGACAGATTTGAAACGGTTATCTGATTTTTCGTGAGACCCAATGTATGCGCCCTTCTGTTTTATCAATTTCAAAGACCTTGGTCGAGACCGCGTAGCGAGCAACGCAACTCGAGGTCAATAAATCAAAAACAAACAAGGCGACCTCTTGCGGACACAAGCGAGATTGCACCACAGCCTAGAAGTGCCAAGAATTTATTAACCCTTACCAAGCCGTGACACACAGGTCTCGCGAATTTAATGGACTTTGAATGTTTACGTAAATCAGCGTAATTCTAATAAAATATTTTAAATATTTAAAGCTTTAACTTTGTGGCCACTAGGGAACGCAATCCCGATCCCGCGAGATCTCGAGGCATTTTACGAGATCAATCCCGAACCGAAAAATCGGACGAGGTTATCGGGATTTTCGGGATTGATCAGCATTTTTTATGTTTTGCATGCTTAATTGTAAATGTCTTTAGAGCTTTTAGTAAGTACTTAAAACTTATGTTCACGTCACATTCAGATAATGAAAATAGCTTTGAATAATATTTGCTGTATTTTATCAACCTAACATAGTAATAAAAACTACTAATAGTTAGTGGTTTTTACTCTACTACATTGACTGATTGAAGTTTGGAAAAACGCCTACAAAAAATTTAATGCTATGATTATTAATGAACATTTAATTAAAATTGCTGCTATAAAAATGCAAGGCATTGTCGTTATTTGCTATTCAGCTCTATAAACAAACAAAAAAACACAAAAGTATTCGGGATCCCGATCCGTAGGGATCCCGCGGGATTGGAAATTAAAATCTCGAGGGATCCCGAAAGGGCAATCCTGACTCGGGATTGCATTCCCTAGTGGTCACACATTTTAACGAATGTTATTTATGTTAGTATATAACCATTAAAAATTACTTTTTTGTCTACCGGTTTCGAGACGTAAACCGTCTCTTCGTCATGACAACCACTACACTAGTATGTATAGTAGTACAACAAATATAGATAGATTTAGTCATGGTGGAAGCGGGTTGGAGTGGGCGTGGTTACAATTACGTAGGTTCAAATTAATTATAATGGGAAAAGGTTTAATAAAGAGCTGTTTACAAAATTTATTTGATTATTCATAATATTTAAGTTTCTATTGATACTTTTTCTAATTGCTAATATTTCTAGATTATCCAAATGAAAATTAGCAGCATTGCCATGTAAAATATTGAAACTAGTATTTATATCGAAAGAGTGATAAGATTATGTTAGGTGGTTTGAAAATTCCGAATAATAATTATTTTTAAAATGTCTCAAATGTTCGTTGACTCATAAATTAATATTTCTTGTCTATTCTATTTACCGTGATTATTTTTACATATTTTATTTTACTGTATCATATTTTATAGATTTGTGATTATTTTATAGTGATTATTTAATCATTTTATTTTATATATTCTATCATATTTCATTTACCTTTTTACCAAATTAAGTTCATTCTTGTTTTTTCTTTGCATCCCAATTCATTATTTTTTTCCCTATACTTTTAGTTTACCTTGCCATTGCTTTTGTAGACACACATGAAAGACGTAATTTTTATAAGAAATATATAACTTTCGTTTGAATTTATTTCCATTTACTTCCTGCATCTCGTATGATACTTTAATATTTTTTAATATTTCTCTCTTGTTTATTACTGTATGTACATTCTTTCTAAATAAATATTAGATGTCGATCTAAGGGGATAAAATGTTAAAAAAAGCTACCTACTTCAGAACAGATATTACTTGAGCGGCTGAGAGGCTTGTTACATATTATCCTAATTTATTTGTATTGTGTTTATGTATCAAGCAATCAAATCTCTATTCTTGTCCGATAAACGCCGATCCAACGGCATTGAAATGAAAATAAAAAAAACTGTTGGGGTAAAGTCGACAAAATATGAATATCGGTTTATCTGTAGCGGTGCGCTGAGGGTTAATACGACGACACTACCGTACAACCCTCCAGAATTTTCGCATCTCCGCTTAACCTCGCGACGGCCGCTCGTAAATCCGTAAAAATAATTTATGATGATTATTCATTAAAATAATGTGCGCATTTGCAAGCGGCTCGGATTAATGTCCGCCCATTAATTTATAGGACGCCTGATGCAACACAATTCGCGATGCAGATAAAACAGGTTTGGAAATGTCTCTCGTGTAACGCGACTCCCGGCCGAATCTGTCCCGTGCGATATTATTGTGCGCGTGAACGAGTTAGTAGGAGCCGGCGACCGCCAGACTCACGTTACAGTATCAAACCAGAAATATTTTCTGCGCATATTCACTATCGTAGGTAAAAAGGTTGAAAGGCTTCCTAGACTAGCAAACAGACGCAAGCAACTTGACGTCTTTGCCAATAACTGTATAATATTACAATTTGTGTATTAACTAGTATTTTACTCTTTAAATTCTAAAATCTTTTTTTTAAATTTATTAAATTTATTTGCTAAATGTACAAACTAAAGAGTGTATTCAATATAATATAATTAATACACATTTATATTACACGCTTACCCACTTTTAAATGAGAATTTATTCTCGTGTTTAAAAGTGGGGGCATTGTCATATATGTATATGTCTATTATTAATGAAATCAAAGAAACATTAGATTAAGTTATAAAAATTAAGAAATTGAATAAAGTAAGTAAGATATAAACAATACAAAAATGTGAGACATTAGATTAAGTAAATAAGATGTACACAAGGAAATATTAAATTAAGTTATAAAAATTAATAATTAAGAAGGTATTGTAATAACATATAAAAGTATGTATAGATTGTTTTTGATAAGACTTTTTCGTTATTGTGATGGTTTTTTGTAGAAGAATTTTCAATTTAGTCTCGAATTTTCAATAATTTTTTTCGTCTTCATTTCATCGGGAAGAGCATTAAAGAATGATACTCCTTGATAGGAGAAATGGTGTTGGGCTGTGCTAGTATTACATTTACGTATCAAAATATTTCTAGCTGATCTCAGCTATATATTACTAAAACATCCAATGTCCTATTATTGATATACATTTTGTGAATTTGAAGTATCGGAAATTTTTTATAGATTTAATTAATATTTGGGACGTTAAAAATGTTGAAAAGTTCCCTTGTTGGGAATATTGAGAGTTTCCTCAAAATCACTTTGATAATTACTCTCTGAACTATTTCCACTGGTAGTATATTAGACTTAAAGGTTCCACCCTAGCCAACTATACCATACTGTAGTATGGACTGGGCAGACGCAAAGTATACCACCTTAAGCATGTTTATTGATAAGACATTTCTTAGCCTTATGAATAGATATATGAGTTTTCTCATCCTAGCGACTGTGGAATATATTTGCTATTACTTATATACTTTCCATAATAACCTACATATGTATTTACATTTACATCTAATTTAATATATGGTACAATCTATAATATAATAAATAAAACATCTTATGCTCTACAACTCTTTACTATTCTTACAATAATTATAGCTTTAATTCGTTTTTAAATTCATTCATCTTATTTACATTCTTCATGTTTTCTGGCAGCTCATCATATATTTTTACACTTCTGTACATTAGAAAATTCCGTGTATATACACTTCTTCTTAAATGGTAATCTTATTCTATTCGTATTTCTGGTGTTATATGTATGTACATCACTATTTACAATATTTTTTTCAAAAAATATTTTGTCATTTTACTATTGAAAATTTTGTGTACAAATATGAGAACGTTATAAATAAGTATTTTTTAAATTTAAATCCAATTGACTGCTTTTCTCATTTCTTCAATTCTGGTGTATTTACTTTTTTTTAATATGATTCTCACCACCCTGTTTTGCATCATATTAATATATTAATTATTAATATTAATATTTTCAAACAGGTGTATAGAAAGATTACTAGTATTTCTCAAATTGGACTTAAATATTTGATTTGTATTTGTTTTGATTGTTGGTCGAGTGAGATAACTAACTTATATTATTAGATACTATAACGTAAGTCTGGCGATCGCTGGATCTTAGTCTGCAGGGTCTAGCAGTGCACACCTGCGATAGTTAACATTTAAACGTACAGTAGTCATGATGACAGATTTTGAAATAACTTTCTTTATTGTAGGTACACGTCTACTATTACCGAAAATAACATTATTTCAATATTTTTAACATATTTTTAATTTCGCGCAGAAACGCCCGCAGCTGTCATTTCGTCTACGTGACGTCAATCCTCAGTTAACATTGCATTGTGTCTATGGCCGAGATAAACTGCAGCGCATGCCTCTAGTTAATTATTGTGGAGCGGCGGATGCTATTTTTAGTATGTTTTCATCTTTAATTCAATTAAGTGAAGACGTTCTGCTAAGTGACCGTTAACTGTCGCATCTCTGAGTAGCCGAGATGAACTGCAGCGCATGCCTCTAGTTAATTATTGTGGAGCGGCGGATGCTATTTTTAGTATGTTTTCATCTTTAATTCAATTAAGTGAAGACGTTCTGCTAAGTGACCGTTAACTGTCGCATCTCTGAGTAGCCGAGATGAACTGCAGCGCATGCCTCTAGTTAATTATTGTGGAGCGGCGGATGCTATTTTTAGTATGTTTTCATCTTTAATTCAATTAAGTGAAGACGTTCTGCTAAGTGACCGTTAACTGTCGCATCTCTGAATAGCCGAGATGAACTGCAGCGCATGCCTCTAGTTAATTATTGTGGAGCGGCGGATGCTATTTTTAGTATGTTTTCATCTTTAATTCAATTAAGTGAAGACTTTCTGCTAAGTGACCGTTAACTGTCGCATCTCTGAGTAGCCGAGATGAACTGCAGCGCATGCCTCTAGTTAATTATTGTGGAGCGGCGGATGCTATTTTTAGTATGTTTTCATCTTTAATTCAATTAAGTGAAGACATTCTGCTAAGTGACCGTTAACTGTCGCATCTCTGAATAGCCGAGATGAACTGCAGCGCATGCCTCTAGTTGATTATTGTGGAGCGGCGGATGCTATTTTTAGTATGTTTTCATCTTTAATTCAATTAAGTGAAGACGTTCTGCTAAGTGACCGTTAACTGTCGCATCTCTGAATAGCCGAGATGAACTGCAGCGCATGCCTCTAGTTGATTATTGTGGAGCGGCGGATGCTATTTTTAGTATGTTTTCATCTTTAATTCAATTAAGTGAAGACGTTCTGCTAAGTGACCGTTAACTGTCGCATCTCTGAGTAGCCGAGATGAACTGCAGCGCATGCCTATAGTTAATTATTGTGGAGCGGCGGATGCTATTTTTAGTATGTTTTCATCTTTAATTCAATTAAGTGAAGACGTTCTGCTAAGTGACCGTTAACTGTCGCATCTCTGAATAGCCGAGATGAACTGCAGCGCATGCCTCTAGTTAATTATTGTGGAGCGGCGGATGCTATTTTTAGTATGTTTTCATCTTTAATTCAATTAAGTGAAGACGTTCTGCTAAGTGACCGTTAACTGTCGCATCTCTGAATAGCCGAGATGAACTGCAGCGCATGCCTCTAGTTAATTATTGTGGAGCGGCGGATGCTATTTTTAGTATGTTTTCATCTTTAATTCAATTAAGTGAAGACGTTCTGCTAAGTGACCGTTAACTGTCGCATCTCTGAGTAGCCGAGATGAACTGCAGCGCATGCCTCTAGTTAATTATTGTGGAGCGGCGGATGCTATTTTTAGTATGTTTTCATCTTTAATTCAATTAAGTGAAGACGTTCTGCTAAGTGACCGTTAACTGTCGCATCTCTGAGTAGCCGAGATGAACTGCAGCGCATGCCTCTAGTTAATTATTGTGGAGCGGCGGATGCTATTTTTAGTATGTTTTCATCTTTAATTCAATTAAGTGAAGACGTTCTGCTAAGTGACCGTTAACTGTCGCATCTCTGAGTAGCCGAGATGAACTGCAGCGCATGCCTCTAGTTAATTATTGTGGAGCGGCGGATGCTATTTTTAGTATGTTTTCATCTTTGACTTATCATAATATAAGAGGTTTTATTTCATCAGGTGCTTGGTGTAAAACGCGTCCCCATTCCTCCCGGTCTTTTTATAAAAAAGGCAACTCAGTACGTACATACAAATATTATATTTGGTTTCGTACACTTTGTTAATAATAACTCATGCACCTCTTTTAAAATCTTTTATCCAAATTGCAATAATTTTGTTGTCTGTCCATACGTCGTAACTTATAATAACTAAATAATATTTAAGTTAAAAATTAATTTTTGGCCAAAATATTTGCCTTATTCTCCAAATAAAAGGTGGGGCGTTTACGATACTGATAATTACAGAATTTTGTTGTTGATGGAGGGAAAGCGCCTACGCCTTAATTTGGAGAGTGAGTCAAACATTTTTAGGCTGAAAATTATTTTTTGGTATATTTAAATATTATATAAGAGTGGTATCTGAAAAAATATTTTTTTTCTTGTTGTGTAATTTTCTATTTTTTTTAGTTTTAATACTATCCAGCCCGCAAAATCACTTTAATAAGAAATTAGCGTCATCTTTTGGTGATATCATTAACAAATTTTCCATACAAAACATTGATTAATTAATTATGATATATTCATTAATTAATTAGAAAATCTGATAATAGATTCACGCATTGTCTTCAAGACTACGTCTGCGTGCAAAATTTCAACTCGATTGGACATTAGGAAGCGGGTGAAATATTGATTATAAGATTCCGTCCACACAAAACAGAAAACAAGTGAAGCTAATACAAGCATGTGTATAAAAATCTGTCAAAAAAGTCGTTTAAAAAGTACGTCATGACGTGGACGCTTGCCGAAGAAATGATATTCACTTTTTGAGTAATCAAAAATATGGAAAAATCATAACTGTAGGCACGCCCCCTTTCAAAAATTGATTTGTTTGCTAGAATAAGTAATGGATAGTTAGTATGCGCGTCCGTCCTGACAAAGATACAATTGTATCGAAACCGGCAGACGTAGAGTTACTCCAAGTGGTCAATATACAGTTGTTTAATTAATAAATAATGGAGAAATATATATTTTTAAATTTATTGTTTATTTTAAAGGTTTGTATCTCGTTATGGGAATGATATTGCGAGCTGAAAATAGTGACGTTAACTTATAAATTCCACACGGAATAATCTGTGTTAATCACGATGCCAGAGCGCAATGTCTGAGAGTTCTTAACTGCTTCGCACAAAGAGATTTTCGACTTTCCTTTATTGTATAGTGAGATATATATTATTTATATTTAAAAAAATATATTTACATTTATATTTACATTAAATATTTACATTAAGTCTTGCTACCGTTACATTTTAAAGAATTCTGTCAGCCAGTACATTAATCTCAGCATTAAATTGTAATATTTTTCTGAGATCTTTATTTAGAGTTCGTTCATCTCGTAAAAAAACTTTGTCTTATATTATCGTACACCCGTTTTATATCGCTTAGAGAAATCTATCAATCAACATTAGCAAAACTGAAAGTGTGAAAAAACTTGTCGATAATTAAAATCTCAAACAGGTTTTCTTATATTGTTACTAAGTATTATTGAAGTTTGCATTAGTCAATATGATGCAGTGATACCACACCTTTTTTAAAAAATAAAATAGAGATGCGAACACGTAATACGTGTCACATTAATATTCTTACTATTTTCAAACAAAGCTGTATAGCTTAGATAGAAAAAATTATAAAAAAGCCTTTGCTTGTGCTATGAAATAGGACTAACTTACTAGTCTGGAGCGAGGTTCGAGCCCGCGACCTTTGGATCACGAGGCGAGTATCCTGACCACAAGACCAACAAGCTACTCTTTATATCTGAACACCGAACTAAAGTTTTCTAAATAAATTGAAAACACTGGAAGTCAAATAGCGATTTATTAATTAGTGATTAATTAATTATGAAATGGACAAAGTCACCTAACAAGAATAAAATTTAATGCTATTCCCTAAATCATACTATTTAGTAAGCTATCACTCGTATTATCGCTGGGAACACTTTATTTATCATTCGCTAGAACATTCTATCCAATTCTTGCTTGTAATAGTCGCATTTATTTAGTTCGCCACTTAGGTAAGAACTCGCTTAAATATTTCGCTCGATATCTGTCGCTCGGAATTTCCAAGACTGGGCACACCGTCGTCGTCCAGCGTTGCACCGATCGAAATGTCAAATCAACAATTCTTGCGCAGATTTCGGTCTTGCTTTATATTCACGAAACGCTGGTTTTTCGAACCTCCTATTATCCAAGTATTTACTGTAATGTCTCCAGGCTATTCCTTGTAGGGTTTCCCGAATTTTGTAGATGATGCTAGAGTGCTGTAGACTCTTCTAGAAGGTACTAAAAGCTTGTATCTTATTGTCGTCGACATTTTATGAGTAATTCTATACGTTATCTCTTTTTACCATAATAATATAATACTTATTCACAAAGTTACTAGGCTTAGGATGTCTTCTGCACCATTATGAAAGATGCATTTTTTAATTTGTGTTTTAAAGAGTCAGCTATTTACACCGTTCCTCAATTCTTTGTTTGCCAATACTCGATAACGTTTAGAATAAATTAGAAAGAACTGGAAGGGTCTGGATTACACAGGATATAGAGTTTGGTGCCAGGAATGGGTATATGCTGTAAAAATGCTGTGGATATTTTAGGTATTATTTAAGTGATTTCCTGTCCCTTTCTCTTGTTTCTTTCACATTTTGTGATCCATTTCAAACATTTCTTTCTTGCGGTGTGCACGATAATTAGCTACTATACAATTAGCTGGCGGGTATGTCACCAGAATGATAATAAATTTATTTTTCAAATCATTTTATGAATATATCTCAACATCAGTCTTCAATGATGGGTTTGACGTTAGCATTGTAGAGATTATTCACTAAGATCACTAAAATGGATAGAAAACTGCGTTGACTCTATTTGAGTTAAATCATGTGTTATATTTTATTACTCGAGTTTCGAGAGTATTAGAAAATTAATGAATGAAAAAAAATGTTTATTATCCATGATGTGGTTTGCGAATTTAGAAAACTTATTACCAGTTAGACTATGACGATGGTTTTTTAGTCTTATGTTGAGATATGTAGAAGTTTGATCGGTGTACTTAAAATTACAATCTTAGCATAAAATTTGGTAAACTCCGCTTTTTTCTAAATCGAAAATATATTGAAGTATGTTCGTCCGTCCGTCAGTCTGTCTGTCTGTCCCCGTAACTTTGTGAAACGTCCGTAATTTCGTTCGAATTCTCGGCTAAAAAAAACGAATTAAACGGCCGGAGATGGGGCTTGAATCCCGGGCCAGCAAACCCGAATCGCTCTAAGCATTTTGCTACGGTTGCCTCTCCGTGGACCGCCAAAACGTTGATACAAATATATACTAGGGCTTAGCAACCACCCGAACCCTGTTCCATCATTTTTGACGGGTTGCAGCTAGTTAATTATAAGTATAATACGCGGGTCTGATACATGTACATATAATATAGTTTATGTTTTCTGTCCATTTTAATTTTTAATATTTTTATTTGATGAAGTATATTGCGGTTCTAAGTTGAGTACCACTGATGCCACTAAGAATTGCTATAAAAAACACTTCTCACATAAATTAACAGTTAGATTATAAGAAGCGATCAACCAGTAGCAGCGATTTGTTATTATGTTGTTTTTTTTTAATATATATCGGTTTAAATTTTATTATCTTCAATTCATTTATTCAAACGAATGCAGTGCAGAATTCTTCAAGTTTTTGTATCGTGATTGAAATTTTACCGAAGCCATAGTACGTACCTATTATGAAATGACTAAGAATGATTCATTACTGACTTATGCGCAGTGTCATATGCTGACATATCATAAAACAATCAATGTGACCAATTCCACTGAACTATATATAATTTATTAATCATAATCGCGGCATCTGTCAGCATTAAATTCCAGAGAAATATCACGGGGGATCTATATACCTGCTCGATCTGTACCGGGTTATTTGGAAAACATTATTAACCTCGCAGGACTATATGCCTGCCTTGATTATGAGTCGAAAATGTTCAAGCAACCGTGACCTAATATCAATAGTTATGGAGATACGCGACATCAAAGTTTGCATGTTTTTTTCAATATTTCTGGCTTATTTTTTGTAAAACGTTGGACTATACAACTATGTAACTTATATCGATTACGAAAAATTAAATAAAATCATAAAAACCCTGAAACTGATTGAAAACATTCCAATTGGAATGTTTTCAAATTGAAATTCGAAGGTTTTTCTTATTTTATTTGACTTGTATCGAAGGAAATGAATTTTTCATATTCGATATAAGTAACTGTAATGATAGTCCAACGTTTGCATTAAAATTACGCATTTTTTACCTATTTTTTTTATTTATGAAGGTAATATTGTTGATATCAAACATAATAATTTCATTATCTGTCCGTCTGTCCATACGTCCGTCTTTCTGTCTGTCTGTCCATCAGTAACTTCACGTAGCGTACGTAATTTTGTTCAAACCTGAACTGGTCGCCTAACGCATTTCGCTACCGCCGCCTCTCCGTGGACCGCCAAAAAAATACTATTAATATATACTAGGGCTTAGCAAAGACGCGAAGCATTTCATGTTTCGCCCAGCACAGTCGCCTGGGTTTAAAATAGTATCTTTATGAACTGCCGGCAGGGGAAATAAATAAAAAATTCACTATGATGATCTCGAACATAACATGACAGAATGTGCTCTTCCATGTTCCAAGAAATAGAACTTCCCATACCCAAAATACATTTTTATCTCACTCGTGCAAGGCTTTCAATAATAATTGCATCGATTTTGACCTTATCGATATCGGTCTTACCACATTTTTTATTATTATTATTTTTTAATTTATTTATTTAATAATATATATAATAAAATATTTTATTACAAAGATACCTTGAAAATATTTACAATTCATTTTTTATGTATGTTTATACCTCACCAAAAAGAATTACGATTCTTGTTTGCGGTGAGGGATATCCACATATAATCATATAGGTAGGTAATCTAATTTATTAGACAATGTGAAAGGTAATATATTATTTATCTAATATATTAAAAATCTTAAGTAATAATACAATACAATACAGTCAAGTAAATAATAATATAGAATAAGTAGTCAAAAGATACCAAACTCAATCACAAAAGGCAATTCTACAATAAATGAGAATGCATTAGATTATATGTACTAAATTGACTTTGATCAATCACTCACTACAACTTCTCTTCCTCCACCTCCACTCTGACTCCTACGTCCTCACCCTTTCCCTTCCATCCCTATTCCCGTGTTATTATCAACACTCATTTACTTTAATTTTGTTTGTTTCTAATTTCTTCATTTATTACCATTATTTTACTTAAATATTGTTTGTTGCTTACTATAATATGTACATATATTATTTTGGCTTTGAAATATTATTTTTTCCAATATAGTACTTCATTAACTACGCCTTAAACATCTGTGAATCTGTCTAATTGATTGATGCAATATAAACTGCGCTCTAAAATTTTAACGATTGAAAATTTTAAGATTACTTAATTAAAAAAATAATATTATTAAGTAATTGATTGAATCAGCAATGTTGTAGACTAGACTTTTAATCTTTAAATTCTGTAACGCAATCTTGACAACAATTTCAGCACACTAACATGCGTTTACCGATTGAAATATGTATATATTTCATTATACTTAAGTTCAACTTCCGTTTCAACGATCTACATTCATCTACTTCCATCACAACATTAATTTGCGCATTTTCTAAAAATGTTATGAGGCGCTATCTGGGTTTAGGTTGTAAATCGTTTTGTCGGCTTTCCATTTAAGTGACTCCGGTATCTTGACTCGATGACTTGCCTTTGAATGGAGCGTTTTTATTGGGCAATTAAAATCAATTTTATTCAATAATAATTGGGTTCCAGAGCGTTCACCGGCGTGTCTGGTAATTGACGAATCCCTCCGGGCAAGCACAAAAAGGGGACTTTCGCAAAAATCAACAAAAATATATCGCAATCTGTCAGGGTTTGGATTCTCATCACGGGAGACCAGAAATTGAAACTTATTTCCATAGCTCAAACGTTTAGCGAGTAATTTCTATTGGGTTGGTTGACGCACATATTACATCTCTATATCTTTAAGAACTCGGCATCCCAGATAGCCTAAATACATAATAAATATAATATAAACAAATAAACTTATCAATTAGTTTATCAGTAATTAATTTTTGGTAAAAACCAACCGGTTTCGGAAACAACGTTCTTTCGTCAGGGTATACTTAATACTATTAAGTATACCCATTATTACAGTGTAGGTTTTAAATCAAATTTTCTGATACAAAACGCATAAATTGAATGTAGATTTTTTTTAACGATCATTAAATGGATTAAAATCATAAACTACGTTATCTCTACTTGAGTTTAATTGATTTTTTAATATTTTACTAATCGAGTTTCGAGAGTATCAGAATCTTTCATCGACAGGTGAAGTATTAAACGGATTAGGCGGAAATACATATCATTAATTCATTAGATACTGACCTAAGGACACGGAATACTGGTGAAAAGGTTGTAACGGGAATATTGAAAGAAGGGGAATAAGTAATATTGCTAAGCAAATTACCCGAGTTAAAATTTCTTTTTATTTCTTAACTATCAAAATTATTCATTATAGTTCATGTTTTTCACCCTTGTAAAGATTATCATAAATAATATCTACACCATTAACGCCAAATCTATCAATAATATCAATGGAGAAGCTTCCTATTTTTTTTCAATGATTGGAAATTAAAATTTCAGTAAAATTGATCAAAAGTCTGAAAGTAAAAGAAGATATCCCAAAAACTAACAAAGTTACCTATAATAAAGTTATTAAAAAACGTTATTTACTTTTAAATTTCTGTTTTGCATGAATAATTTGGTTCCAACCGGTGGAGTCGCGTGACGTCATCTCTCGTATCCGGTATACATCGCAGCGAGTTGGAATTCAATTATTGCGCGCTAAAATACATTCATTTTAATATTATTTTTCTGTGTTATAAATTCACAGTTTCAATTTTTTTTTACTTATTTATTATTTTTGAACTATATTGTAAATCCATTAAGTTAAATATAGGATTTATTATCAAAATTAGTATCTTATTTTTTGAACCCAAAACAAAATATGAAAAACTGTTACGCTTTCTACGTTCGTCGCATGTTTTATATCAAAAAATTATTTATTTATTTTATTTCTACGGTTTACACATATTACAATAAAATAAGAATATCTTTTGTAAGAATTGTTGTATTTTGTTTTTTTTGTTTGTTTGCTAGGGGATTTGATTATGCTAGAATAATGCGTATGTAAAATGTGCGCAAAAAAAAAAATAGACGAAAATTCTTTTGCACTGATCCAATCCCCTCTCATAAAAACGGGGTTTTGTTCATCTCTTTACAAATTAATACTCTGTGACAGAATGTTAAAAAAAAACATATTTTTGTATGTTGCTATGTAATATATTGCTATGTACATAAAACACAAATTAAGTAAAAACAATTTTAAAGTGTATATCAGTATGAACAAAGACAAAGACTGAATTCATGTATATGAATACATGTCTCATACATAATATTAAATATTTAATATTTACTTACTTAAATTATTAAAGTCGGCTAACGATTTTTGATTTATTTTATGATAATAATATAAATGTAGGAGGGGCATGCTCAGACCGCCCGGACAGTGAAGTACAGCTAAAAGTAAGTCTAAGTAATTGGGTCGTGGCGTCTGCGTTTGGAGCTGCCGCATTCTGGACCAATCCATCTCAGCTCGATGGATGACTCACCGAGCTCTTAAACTGCATCGGCTTTGACAGCTGATTTTATTCCTTAGCTCGTATGCTGGCTGGACCATTTAAGAAGGGTATTTTTTAATTAATGTATATTACAGATGTCTCACAGAGACGAAACTGTAGTTTTTTATGGGAAAGTAGGTATAGAAGTCTTTTGGGTGTACATAGGACTTATGACCTATCGTATGGTTGGCTTAAGTGATCACTTTACACAATGTAACATTCGCCATTTCCACCCATGATAGTTGCTACCAACAGGAGTGAAAAGACCGTCGCAAGGTGTAGATTTTTTTGATTTTTTTAAAATGCTTATAATTTTTAAAACGCACGACTTAGATTTTTTAAATATTTTTCTGATAACTATTATGTCTTGGCCTATCACCCGATTTCGACTTGACGTCGAGATACGGGACACCCTGTATATGATATTATTACCAGAATACGGCTAAAAATCAATATTTTCAATTTTTAACATCTTTAAAAAAGGTATTTATTTCATATTCTTCAAATATAATTAATATTCCATTATCTTAATGGTTATGATAAAAAATTAATTGATATTATGTTAAATAAAAAGTATAAGATTTTTTTTTTAAATCTTTTGTTTACCCTTCAATTTTTGATTCTGATAAACATTGGAGGAAAATTATATTTATAAATAATGAAATTTCTAATTCAATAGTTAAAAATATTTCAAATGTTATTCAACCAGTTTTTTATACTAATAATAAATTTAAAAAATACATATTAAATAATGGAGATAAGGATAATTTAAAAAAAAAATCGTGTGTTTATAAATTAATTTGTAATGATTGTGATTATTTTTATATAGGAAAAACGTGTAGAAATTTTGAAATTAGAATTAAGGAACACTTAAGGTGTTTAAATAGTAATAATTATTCCGAATTTGCTAACCATCTTTTGGCTATGGATCATTCTTTTGATATTAATAAGGGTTTACAAATTTTACATACATATTATACAGAATCACAATTTGATAAATTATAAATTTTGGAAATAAGAAAGAGTGTAAATAGTAAATTGAATGTTATAAATAATCAAGTCCTTTTTGCAAATAGTTATCTTCATGTTAAGTAGGTACTTTATATTATCATTTTCTATGTATAACTTTTTAATATTTTGATCTATACTTCAATTTTTAAATATTATTTTTGTTATCCTGACGAAGAAGCCATTGGCTTCGAAACATGTTGAATTTTTTTTTCAATAAATAAGTGGTTTTAACAAAGTTAATTTATATAAATTATAGGTATTTATTTATATAAATGTTAAAATTTCATGTCGGTCCTAAATAAGAAAAAAAGAAATATTATAAAAGAATTTACGGGCGTTACACTTACAGGAAGTCACGGACAGATAACGGACAGATAGCAACGAAATTATTAATATTGGGATTTTAAGCATACACAGTGAGTACAGAATTATATACTTTTACACGTTTACATTTGTTTAACTTTCATTGAATTGCATTAAAGTTTTTTAGTTTTATATTATATAAAAACGTTCATTTGAACGTGTCGAAATTTCCTTTATTTAGATAAATGCGCCCTCAGGAACGCAACTGTATTTTCAGTTTTTGTCGTATTGCCAAAGAATATAGAATTATGGAGCAAATTGCTAACAATTTTTACGCTCTTCCTATACTTATACGGTCATTATGGGTTCTCGGTACACAATAGAAGATTTGGGAGCAATATGCCGTGATGTGTCACGCTCCGAGCATAAGTAGCTATATCATTTGTACAGTTATATATTAGTTTTAAATTGTTTTTAAATATATTTTATTATAAACTAACAGTGCGTTGCCAGGAATTAATATTTAGCTATTATTTAAGAGGTTATAGCGCCTTGGTATTTAATGTAATGACTACAGTTCTTCACTCAGAGGCTTGCTGCCAGCGAATGGCGCTTTTCGAAATGTCACTCAATACAATTGCTTAGGTCCATGGGTGAATGAAAACTGGGATTCATCTCAAGAAGTAAAAACTCAAATAGAAATGGCAAGAAGTGCGTTTCTCACAATGAGACCGTCATTTTCTAACCGCGACCTAAGCCTGCAACTTAGAATGCGCATGGTTCGGTGTTATATTTTTGCCATTCTCTTATATGGGGTGGAGGCGTGGACGCTTAACCAAGAACTAATCCGCAAAGTCGAGGCTTGTGATATGTGGATAGACGCATACTGAAAGTTTCCTGGGCGGATAGAGGGACGAATGATGAAGTCCTCCGGCGTATGGAAAAGGACCGAGAAAATCTGAGAACTATCAAGATAAGAAAGCTGGAATATCTCGGACGTATTTTGAGAGGACCAAAATATAGACTAAACCAACTCATTGTCCAGGGGGAAATAAGTGGTAAAAGAAGCGTAGGAACACGAAGCATCTCATGGCTGCGTAACTTGATAGACTGGTATAAGCGTAACTCGACTCAGTTTTTCCTTGCGGCGGTAAATACAATCGTATTCGCCAAAATGATCGCCGGCCTCTGATAGGAGCAGAAAAAGCACTAATACATTAATATCCAAATGTTGCGACCCCTGAGGATCTCCCACACGAAGACCTACACTCGCAGAAAAATCATAAATAGTTCCAGGTTTCTAACGCAGCTTAGCGGATTGGAGTTTCGTATAGAGCCCCGATATGCTACCTCTAAGTCATCTGTCACTGTACATGTCCAGCTCATCTCAACCTGAGGAGCTTCGTATGGGAGCTTCGTCGGTTGATGTGCTCGGAACCTGATATATATTATACAATTAACTGTCGTGGCGAACGCGCCATTGATTCCCTTTCTTCACCGGTCCACGTATTTTGGACGACGATGGACGAAATTACCACCATCGAATATGGGTCGAAGTAAAAAAATAAGGATTTTACCCCTCAATCTAGTATAGTCTAGATAAATAGTCTAGACCATGCGCTAATTTTTGATTTGAGCCGAAAATCTTAGGAAAACCCAAGAGTCACCACACGCGCCTGGTCAAAGAGGCAATTGAAATATATAAGCACCCGGTTAATATTAATAGGTATGACGGTCGTAAGTTAAAAACCTCGTGGTTTCCGGCGCTGCAGGACCAATTAAATCGACGACTCCGCACAGTCCGACATTCGACAGTAGATAAAACAGTGACATAACGCTACAGAAATTCTTGACAACACATGTCTCCGACACGGAATCACAACACGCTACATCGGGACATGACAGGACACACCCTGCTTTCGACACGGTACTGTAATCCAGTACTTAACCTGACACAAACTTGGACACACCCTGACTTCGGTACGGTATTGCAAGGCAATACTTAACCTACATTTTAACACATACTCATCACATCAGCCCTGATGATGGACCCTGCAATGGGTCGGCCAGAGGGGTCGCATATACACGACAGAATATCCCAGAAAATTATGCACAGAAGAGCGCGATATGTCCATTTCCTAAACTTTCAAAACATTGGATACGTCGTATTTTTAGGAACCGCGCGAAAAACATCAATTTTTCAACAGACAGGAAGACAACGGAACTCCGTGGTTCTATTGTGAACTGATTCGGATCTCGTTAAAGCTCCTTAAGTTAAAATCCTGGCTAGCAATGGCTAAAATGCCAATTCCGACCAATGACACTTCATTATTTAGAACACTTTTCTTTCAAATGTGTCCAGCATTTCAGCTATATTCACTGTCAATGCCTCACACCCATATGCCAGTACAATTCAGATCTATCTCCCTAAATAACCTGTATTTAGATAAGACAGATTTGGCATGCAGAATGAATGAACACAAGCAGGCGCCCATTACTTTAAATCGCGATATTCTAATCACTCAAACAAACACGAATCACTAATAAACGGCTTAATTACAGTCGGCTCCAGCCACCGTAAACCCACTTCACGGCTTATCACTTCCACTCCAATTGCCGGGCGTTTTTACCGGTTCTCGCCATTTTTTGCGGCCAGTTTTTCTGGCGCGGGTCAGCCGAGACAATGCTGTCTCGTTCGACCCCCGCGACCACGGATCGTGACCGGAATAGTCGTGGCCCGCGTGTCTCAGTTCGGTGGTCGACCCGCGAGATCGAAATCGGGTGTTCCGCTACATTTCGATGTCAATCACGTTCTGCAGCGACGAGTTTTTGAGTCATCAAGGTGTTGTTGAAAAACATCAGAAATTTGCTCGATTTGAGCGGTGACGGAATGGACGATGACCCATACAACAGGCTCGTGGTTATCCGGGGTCGCATATACCGGAATATTTTATATTTTTTTATTTTAATATTTCAAAGTCCTTAATAAAATTTGACAATATTGTCATTCACCGTGGCTTTGGGATGCAAAATAAAACTTACTACTCAAGAAAGTCACTATACACGAGTTAAATTGTAGTCCCGTTTACTATTTTGTAGTCGCAAAATATCTCCCGAATATTTCGCATACTTATTAATATACTTATTAACGCTTTCTTTATTGCTTAGATCACTTCTAGTAAACGCCGTTCAATGTTTTGCAGGTAGAAACTTCTCGCTTCGGTATTCTTTCGTTATTCCGCTGGTAACACTGGTAGTTACACTGTGTTTGCTCGCTTTATTAATGATTACACTGTTTTACGCTATGGATTTTTCACTGTTGTCACTATGAACTGAATTGCTTGAGCACGCGTCGCGTAACTCCTTTTATAGCTAAATTCCTTCGAAATATTTGTTCTAAAGGTAAAATAAGAAGCTTCTACTAACTTCTAGGCTTTTACATGAAGCATTTTAGGATGTCATGAAATATCACAGAATCTTCAAGAACGAGAATGCGGATGACTGACCGCCGTTGCTTGATACGTATTGTATTATCATCAACGTACAGTAGATACAGTCTCCCTACAATATTTTTTTATTAACTGAATACGTAAATAAAATATTGTGACAAGTTGATAGAACCAGAAAGAATTGCACGTAATCAAGGATTTTACGACACTGTACACCTTGAAATTGGAAACATCCACAAACGTCTCGAAAACCCAATAGATTCTGGAACCATCGCGACGCGACATTCGCCTATAAGAGGAGGTCGACCGGCTACTTTCCAGTCAGTATGTGCCCGAGTTAACAGCGGATCATCACCATAGAAAGTGAAATCGTGCGGCGTGTGTGATTTCCGCGATAGAAAATCCTACCTACCTAGAAGTTTTCCAGAGCGGACCTAAGTAAAGTACATTAGTATATATATATTTTTTTTTGAATGGTTCAAAAACAATGAAAAACACATAACATGATACAGGTAATACAATTAGTTTAAATTAATGCTCTTCATCACTTAAATGTGAACACATCAAACATAGAAATAAAAGTAAAAGCTAAAACATACACAAGAAATAACAGAAAAAAGTGATTTTATAGAGTGAGCTTGAACATGATTATAGGTGATTAAATAAAGAAACTATATAAGAGACAAGTTTTTCAGGAGTGATAAAAGTGCAGCAATTCTAGAACGAATCACGAAATTGGATAATAAGTTTGTGAATTATTCCAGATAAAATTAGCGACTGAGAATTTTTGCATGCATCAAATAAGGTTTATTTTTAAGGCTACACTAGGGCACGAGGCTTTGATTGATTTGAAAATTGGATCCCCTTTACACCCCCAACCTCTCCGTCAAGGTCCTTACAGGTCCGACTCCTTCTGAGAGAGGTTTCCCGTGTTTCTCTCTCCACAATGGCAAATGTGAAGGAGCTGCAAGTCCACGGACAAATCCCTCCCGTTTCAACAAAGCTGGTGGTAGCCTGAGTAGAATACCTATACTTCCATTGAGCTACTTTATAAGCCTTGTTCATAACAAGCAAAGTCAAAAATAACTCGGTAAAGAAGTCTGCGGCTCGAGCAAGCAATTTGAACTGATGTTCAAAATTTAAAAATAATTTATATTTATTCATACTCGCAGAGAAAATCTTAAAATCGTGTGAAAAAACATAAAAAGGTGGTTTCGAACCAGGTAACATTAAACATACATGAGAATATAAATCGCATAAAACAGCCTTATATTTGAAAAATATATGACAAATGAACAGCTCATTTTATTTAAATTTATCCACAAAAGTTATTATTAAATAGCTTCATTTATGATAAAATTCTTTTACAACCAATTGTACATTATTAATATCGAAATTTTTTTTCTAAGCCAAAATTATCCTGAGATACTATAAATCTAAATTCAAAATAACCTTAATTTATCGAATTTGACAATTTCTTCTGACGCCATATGTCAAAGTAGAATTTCCCAAATGAAATTTTTTATTCCTACTCCCTGTTACGCGCTTGACGAAACTAGCCCCGTAAACCGAGCGTAAAGATGTTACACATCAAAAAAAAACCTCCATCACACCCTATCTCCGCGAACCATCATCACCGCCAACCTTAGAAGCCAGCGCTACCATCGCACGGGTAGCTGCCCCGACCCAGATGGACCAGAACAAGATCCGCTGGGCTCCGGCGACCCACTATGCTAATGGCCTCTGATGCTGCACACCGAGATATCTTGTCGGCATTAATTCAATGAAGGTAACGTTTAATCTTTAGATTATAAGGCCACGTGACGCGAGATCGTCGTGAAATGCGAATATATGAATTTATTTATTATTGCGTACGGAATAATCGTTTGAGGCGGAGCTGCCCTGTTTGAGTGCATTTGAATGCGCAAGCGCGTTCTCCTACTTATCCGGTTTGCGATCAACATTTCTGTTTGAAGCAGCTCGCAATAGTTATACAATATACTATTGTATTTTTTTGATTTTGTTTTTTCACCAAAGCCCACGAAAGAAAGCTAGAATCTTGCCAAAATGCCATGGAGAGAAGTATGTTGGGGAAAAAAATAGAATGAGGAATTCAATAATCAAAGAACAAACAAAAACGAATGTTAAAGTACCCATCAGAAGGCTTAAATGGAAATGGAATGGACATACAATCGGGGAAGAGAGAAATAGTCAAAAACAATAATGTATTGGTTCACAAATGACAAGAAAAGGAAACGAGGCAGGCCTTCTAGAAGATGGGTGGATGAGATCAAGGCTACAACAGGTGACGCGTGGACCAGAATAGCAAAAGATAGGGAGGAATGGAGGAAATTGGAGGAGGCCTTTGCCAAAAGGCATACAGTGACAGTCTAACTGATCACAAACATGTTGATGTCTGAACAAGGGCTATTATTATTATTTATTTTATTTTGTTATTTACAATTCTATTATTTGGTTTATTTTTTATTTTATTTTCCTTGCAATTATTTTCCTTCTTACTATTACGTTACTAGTTTGCTTTCTATGAATTTTTATCCTATTTACTTTGTTTCTAATTGTATTTTATAATATATATTATTATTTTTCTTTATTGTACTATAATTATGTATTATTTTATATTTTCCCTTTTCAATAAAGACATATCTGAAGGCGGGGACAATGAATGGTTTTGTTCGAGCAGCCCTGCCACTTCGCAACGGTTTATACGACCGGTGCGGCAGAGCACGGTCCTGCTTGTTAGTTGAAAAAAATGTCAACCTGGAGACGATTGAGTAGGACCGATATGGAAGCTTTTGCTCTCAGAACGGTTCTGGGCAAGCGGTGGGTACTATTCACAGCTCGGAATAGTTGGACTGTGAACTTCCTGAACTCTTGCTTTAAGCCAGCATGATGCGAAATGTAAAAGAAATCCTCGAAACAGTAAAAACAATATTTTTGCTAGATTATAATATATGACTTCCCAGAGTTCTGAAATAGAGACCTTGGGAGAATAAAAGAGGCATCGGAAGACCAAAAAAGAGATGGGCCGATGACATAGCCGCTGTGGGGAAAGAAATGGCTACAATTAGCAAACAATAAGGAAGGATGGAAAGAGAAGGAAGAGGCCTATATCCAGCAGTGGAGAGACGAAGGCTGATGAAGAAGATATGACTTCCATTTAGAATTTTCTGGGATAGTCGACGTTTCCATCATTAGGGCCGATATATTTACTGCAGAAAACTGCATAAAATCTAACTAGAATATTCTGAATGGTGGAAAAGTTTTATACCTTGACATCCATAAAAATACCAGATGCTGCAACTGACATAAAAAAGGTATTGAACATAAAATCTTCTTCCTGTGCCCTAAACGGATGCTGGCAATCATTACTTTATCGACTGCGGCTCGGAATAGCTCTACAGTAGACTGGTCAAACCGCTGCCAGCCGTGATGTTCCCTTCTTCCAGGGCTCCAACTTCCGGCAATCCCTCCCTGCATCTCTTACTCCTCTGTTTATCCCATCAGATATATTTAAGTTTTCGGATTTTTATTGTTCTATTGCATATTTTCTTTATTTATCCGAACCATCATCATCATCATTGACGCTACAGCCCACTGTGAGCCTTGGCCTCCTCCATAATATTTCGCCCATTGCCCGCCTTTTCCTGTTTATCGTAACGATTGCCCTTAGATCCCCCTCTACGCCATCCATCCATCTTAGCTTCGGTCTTCTTATACTTCTTCTCCCCTGTGGTTGTGTGTTGAGAATCTTTTTCGGGATTCGATTTTCTTCCATTCGCTGTACATGTCCGATCCATTTGAGACGATATGTCTTTTTGAATTTAACTAGGGTGGGCTCATTGTAACGACTTTATACCTTATTCTCTATATTCCATTTTCACAGAGGGGCCCAAGGGTTTCCTCAACACCTTTCTTTTAAAAACCAGAAGCGCATTTTCGTCTCTCTTATTTAGAACCCAGCTTTGGCCACACTGGCCGTAGCAATGTTTTATACAGCAGTAATTTTGTGCTTCTTGTCAACAAATTAGTTTGAGGTGTTTGTGGATTCCAAAATATTTCTACTGTTTTTCTTCTGTTAGGGCCCTATTCCGTTCGCTCGCTTCCCTTCTTCTGCAGCGAAGAAGAAGAAAAAAAGGAACCAATAATGCGGCCATCTTCAATCAGATGAAGGAACGCAAGCTTCTTAATAAACACTCCAATAAAAATAATCTCGCAAGACTCGATAAGAAGCTATGAATATTAAAATAAATCATTGGCGGTTTAAAATGCATTAAAGTCGGATGTTTTATTGAACTCTCATAAAGAACGGAACGTTTCAATGATATCGAAGTCTGATCGTAAACATAGCCTCGATCGTTTCATTTTATGGGGAACTAAACGTTCAATTCTGCATAAATTATTTCTCCTCAGAAATATTGCGATGGCAATATTTTTATAATAACTCCTGTGTGTCGGTGGTGTAACTTAGGTCTACATGTCATAGAAAATATGAAATATCTACCTTATTTACGAAAACTAAAACGTCACATTTTTTGTAATCATGGAATAGACATTTTTTCACACCAAAATGATTAAATTAAACTGTTACGAATTTTCGGATTTTTTTAATTAAAAAATATTTATTCATTACTCTCGTATTTTCGGCCAGTGTGTAAAAGAGAGCAGAGTATTGCACATCGCAGTTAAATCGAGCAAGAAAGAGCACGACAATACCACACATTTAATGAAGGACAGAGATGGCGGTTGCTTGGGTTTCGGTGAAAGAGAAAAAAATATCGAAAGAACACGAAAGAACGTCGCGTAACTCATGTTAGACAAAGACAGACTGCAGTCGCCGCGTCGATGATACGTCGGCGTGAGCGCATCCAAATTCGACATCCCATGATTTTATGATAATTTACTAAAATAATGCAAATATGTATGTTTTCCTTACATTATTATATAAAGGGACCTTTAAAAAGTCTTATCTGTATTGAAAATATATATTTCTTACCACATATTAAAAACTATGTCGATTTTTAATCATGTAACTCTATGTTACACCACCGTTCCCGAAGATATTTTTTAGCACAGTCTTTTAAGAGATAAGGACAGAAGAAGGCATCAATGAGGCTGTAAACTGACTAACAGAGGAAGCAAACGAAGATATATACAAGCTATTTTTCTCCCATCTAGTATTTTCTTCTCTATTTGAATAAAAAACAAAAAAAAAATGTAAGGACCAACAGGAAAACCTATTCAAAATGTGTAAAATCTTATCGATTCAAAAACAACTTTATTATAAGCTGACCCAGGAAGAATACGAGAATGGGAGATTTAAAACACTAGTACAACATGAATACACGACAAGACAACTAACGAATAAGAAACTAGAAAAAAATATATATTACGGAGACAGAACCAAACAGTGCGTTATACCAAAACTATTTAACAAAATACCGGATAGAATGAAAAACGTAACGGGATGAAAAAATATGGAAAAAACCCCAAAGAGATGCTACAGTGAATTGTGAAGTGAACACTTAAACGTATAAAAGTTTTAAAATTTGTTGTTTAATATTATATTATAATTTAACGACAATTAATTAAGGAAATGTACTTGTAATGTAATAAAATCCTTCCGTTTAAACTGTAGATACATTTTTGCAAGATGTAAAAAAAATGGCAACAATAAAAAAATTAAGAGGAACGCACCACACACCCAAGGCCGTTTAATAAGCAATATAATATATCGGCAATGGAGCTCTCACATCGGCCTTTTACTTTCACCATTCAATTTTGCAATATTTTTATGCTAAAGTGGTCATCCTTCACACTCCATTCAAACTCATGTCCACACAAAACCACTTCAATGTCTACAGGTGCAAGGATGAGGAGGGAAAAATTATTACTTATGGCTCTTCGGGCCCACATTCACACATATGAGTTTATTTCGAAAATATGTTTACTGGTTATGTTGTCTAACACAAACTTAGGGTAGTTATCTGGTAAAATAAGAAATGGTTTTACAGACGGCGCACATTTTGACCCCGACAAACAAATTTTAACTTTTTTTTTTTCAATTGATTTAGCAATATTGTAGATTGAAATTTTTTAAATATTGATTTTATTATTTGTATGTAGCTACTAATATTATTTTAAATATTATCTAAAAAAATTCCAATAATTGCGAGTAATCAAGAAGCAATAATATTTAAAAATAATTCTTCAAATAATTTAGAAAAACAAAAGACATTATTTCATGGATGGATCCAATCCTGCACCTCCAATCGCAGCCAAGCTGTAGTGGTCGGTGGCTTCAGGTCGGACTGGGTTGGCGTCCCTTCGGGTGTCCCACAGGGTTCTTTATTAGGACCCTTGCTTTTTAACATATGCATTAATGATATCGGTGATTGCTTTCTTAATGCACAAACTTTATTATATGCTGATGACATGAAGATCTTTGCTCCTAAGTGTGTCAATGATTGTCTCAAAATTCATGAAGACCTAAATCGTCTTCAAGCCTATTGCAGTCTTCATAACCTTCAGATTATTATAAAGAAATGCTTTGCACTTAGTTTCATCAGAAATAAAAAAATTGTATCGTTTAAATACTCTTTTAATGGGCTCCATCTGAGCACCAAATCGGAAGCAAAAGATTTTGAAGTAACTACTATTAATTAATTAATTACTAGATAAGCATATTGATATTATGGTCGCCAAATCCTCTCGAATGCTAGGCTTTGTTCTTCGCGCATATAAACAGGAAAAATACTATAAAGATCCTTTACTTTTCCTTTGTTAGGAGTATCCTTAAGTACGCATCTCAGGTCTGGAACCCTAGACATTAAGTTCATATAAACAGAATCGGAAGTGTTCAGAACAGATTCATAAAATATCTCGACTTTCGTTTCCATCGTATTCACATTAGTAATGTAGATTCCGTGACCTTCTTTAACAGCACACCCCTGGTCAATCGTAGAAATACTGCTGATGTTATATTTCTTCATAAACTAGCTACCTCTAAGAATGACTGCCCGGCATTGCTGCAGCGCGTCTCCCTGAGAGTACCCGGAAGATCCACTAGATCGGTCGAGACCTTGAGCCTTTCACACTGTAATACCAACTCCCGGCAAAACTCTTTTATATATCACTCGTCTAATTTATTCAACACGTTATTCAGTGGCTTGGATCTTTTCAATTCAGCAATCTATGAATTTAAAACTCTTGGTTATTCACGTCAGTCATAAACCTTTTTTTTTCCTCCATCTTTTTAATCCATCTTCTTACTTTCGACCAGACTTCGTATATGTAATTTTATCTTGTATCTTTCTTTAATTCATCTTTTTTCTTTTGTCCAGACCTCGTATTTATGTATATGCAGATGTATTGATCAGATATCTTGCTATATAAACATATATTTTTTGCGCTTCTTTTTCTTCTTATCTCTTCTCCTTTTTATTAAGTAGATCTGTTCTTTCCTATCCATTCCTTATTCCCCCTTTACCTTTAATTCTTTGACTTTCATAGTTTGTTCGTAACTTAAAACATTCACTTTTTGTTTTTTTGTATAACTCAAGTTATTATTTCTATATGTTAATACATAACATATTAACTCTGTGGAAACTTGTAGGATGGTCTCTATACTAATCAATCTGATTCCTATATGTACTGCTAGTTTCTCATGAATAAATAAAATAAAAATAAATAAAAAATGTCTAAATTTTGTAGAACGAAAATTGCATCTTGTGTTTAATGTATTTTTAATTTAAAAAATTTGGATTATTGATTTTTTTTTATAAATCTATTATTTTTGATACTTTCAATTCTTTATATATAGTTAGGCACTTGGGCAGTCATTTATTTTCTTTAGAATTATTTTAATTATAATTTTTTGGGTAGTTTCTAATTTTGATATAGTGGTTTTACATACCCCTCCCCATCTAATAATACAATACTGTCATTGGGATTGAACAAAAGTGTAATGTATTATTTTAAGATTTTCGTTGATAGGATATTTCTAAGTTTCAAAAATATAAAGGGAGTTTTTTTTTTCATTTTGTTGTTCAGATCAATTATTTGTTTATTCCACTTAAGGTTACTGTCTATTATGATTCCAAGGTATTTAATATTATCTTTTTCCTCAATTGATGGACAACTGTCATCATTATATAACGTATATGTTGCTGTGGGCCCGAATTATTTTATGGCTTATAATTTTCAAATTTTCTATCCTATATGGAATTTGGAGAGGCCAAAGGCACGCCGAAAAAATCCGAATAAGGCATCAGAAAGTGTCGTCAAAGTTCGAATCTCACGCGAGATTCCGGTTGAACAAGAGTTGCCGTATTTCATATGTCAAATTCGCTTTTCCGGTTCTTTGGAGGTTAAATGGTTAGTTAATGAAACGGAACGACATAAATTATGCGGCAAAATCAGTGTAGTAATGTTTTACTGTAGGTACAACTAGCATTTTACCCGTTCTAAGACGCGACAGTCAGACAGTCGTTGGGTAAGGCACCGGAAACTCAAAAACCTCTCAAAGAGCAAGTTTCATATTAAAACTATTAAATTTTTTATTTATTACACAAAGTCATTGGACACAAATTCAATCGGGACACTTTTATTTAATTCAGACTAATTCAAGCCAATTCGCACTTAAGGACCCAATGTATTGCTTTACTCTTGTCTGTTTTTTTCTTTCTTAAAGTAGGTAATACAATAACTTTTATATTTCCTAATATATACAGCATTAGATAAAAGTATTATAAATTTTTATTCTAAAGTAAGTATCGCTTTTTTTTTAGTTTTTTCATAAAAGTCGTTATATTTTTTTCATCCCTAATATACCCTGGTAGTTTCATGATATAATTTCTTTCCACTATCGTAGAAGTTTGCGATCTCTTATTTTATCTTTTCTTCTTGTACAGTGGTCGTGTTCGTGTTGGTCTTTTTTATTTTTCTTAATAATTCAAAGGTATTGTTGTCCATTAATACTTTTATATAAATAGAAGTCATTAAATTTAATTATTTGTCTAAATTTCATTAAATGTAAGCTTTCTAGCATCACATTGATCTTGTATATCAATTTCTTTTTAACGCTTTATTTTGAAGTATTATTAATTTTTTCAATTCTTCTTCATTACTCAGAAATAGTATACTGCTGCAGTAGTTGATACGGGGGATTATTATTGAGTTATATATATTTTTGCACGATTCTGTTTTTACTTGTTTGTAGTATTCGTTTCTATGGTCGTTATTTTGTCGCTTGCCATTTCTTTTATATATAATTGTTGGTTCGCAAATGTTCGATCAGCTTCTCCACATTTCTAGTAGTTATGGCTTCTTCGACAATAGTTCAGTTGATTCCAGATTCATGTGAACTGTTCGAGACTTCCATAATGTATTATTACCGTTGTTTTTACCCTATGTTAAGATTTATTCTACTTGTTTTTTCATTACATTGTTTGGAAAAAATATAAACATAGAACTTATTGTGATAAGAAACCTTTCTTTATAAAAATATACCTTCCCTGATATAGGTAGCAATTATTGGTTCCTTAAATAAATAGAGCATGATTCTAAAGTTATTGAATTTACTTTGTAAAATTGTATTTTTATATTTCATTGAGATTATTTTAGATCTATTTGGAAATTTGTGATATGGATTTAATTAAACAAGAAATCAGTGATAAATGAACAAAAAATAATACTATGATAACATTAGTATATTAGAAGAAGTCAATTTTAAACTATGTGAGAAAAAATTTAATGTTTTTTTTTTGGAATATTTCGTTTTAAAGATTTTTACTCTTTTTATTCACAATTAATTATAAACGATACAAATGATATTTTTGCATTTCAACCAAAAACAATTTCATTTTAAAATGAATATTCTTGCACTCAATTTAAAGAAAGACATATCAATTGCACATGTATCACTTTTCATTGCAAAACAATAATGGAAAGTCATACACAGATCTTCTGGTTTGTGTATTCTGGGGTATTGTGCCGTGTTTTTACAACCTTTCTGGCCGACGTTTCGGATCCCATTGCAGGGTCCCTCATCAGGGTGATGTGATGAGCCTGATGATGGACCCTGCAATAGGATCCGAAACCTCGGCCAAAAAGGTCGTAAAAAATGAAGATTCTCAAGGGCTGTGAAAAACTAAAAAAATCTTATTTATTTCATTTAATAAATCGAATCTCCGAGTACTAAGTGTATAAGGAAGTTATTTTTTCAAATAAAAGTTTTGTTTCTTTTTTAAATTGGTTTTATTACTTTATTTCGGGAAGATTACACCTAACCATTTATTTATAGCGTAACATGACAGAGATGGAATTTTATTACCTCTTTTTCTTAATCGATGGGTTTCTACATTTCTTTCATCCTCTCTTTGCAATCGCAGGCATTGATTAGAGTAGCGAATTTATATCTTTCTTTCCTTTTCCACTCAACCATTTTATTGTATTTATATACCTACTGTAATTTATTTGAGTGGATTAATTATGGCAAGATTAAAATTTACCACGAGGATACGGTAATATGACCCAGATGCCAATTTCTTGGCAATACGCGGCCGACCAGGAATTAAGGTGAAATCAGCCGATTCGAGATAAGTCGACACCTTTATAATTGACATCGATAGTCGAGATTTGATAACGGTACATCGATAAGCTTCGTTCAGGATTGAGATACATGTACGTCACAATTTGCTTGGACATGTCAAGTAATGCCGCAAGATTAATTATATCTAATTATACATTGCACATGTCTAATGAATATTGGAAAATTAAAATACAAATTTTTAAAATATTAAATTGTAGTGTATGATCGTGTTAAAATGTCATGGTATTTTTAAAAAATTCTTAGTTTATTTTTTATTGTTTAATAGCCGTACATCCAAGAAAAATCACGATATGCCTCGATTGTCCGCGCCTCCTGTGCCTCGCGACGATAGCGTGTCGCGACAGTTGGACGGACGGACAGACAGACAGACAACGAAATTATTATGTTTGATTTGATAGAAAACTGACACCCCGGCAAATGCGGAAAGACAACTGCGCGCGGACAATCGCGCACAGGCGAGTGCACGCATGGCTCATGCGCGATATACAAACCCCGACAACAGCGCGCGGAATAAAACTACAAAATTAAATATAAAGCAAAAAATATGCTTTTTTACCCAACCCAAACAATCCACGAAAAAGTTTATTTTCAACAATGGAACACATTAAAAACCCTTGGTTGAAATGCGTCGACTTTTATTATTTTAAGAAAGGCCCAAGTAAAATTTATGTAGGTACTTATCAATAAGAGAGATTTATAATGATTAAGTGAGATATTGTCTTGGTTGTGTTTATGTTCATTTATTATGATCATTAATTGCGGGGTATAAAAGTAAAGGCAGTAAATATCTGAAAAAAAAATTGAATACAAACATCAAGGATTATTCATAATGTACTGAAATTAAGATTTTCTAAGAAACATAACTTATAAATTTATAGGAAACATGATTTTGGAAGGGATAGATATATAAAGTATAGAATTAAGTACGTTATAAATTAGTAATCCTAGGCCATTGCAATCAAAACATTTTTTTAATTTTTTGGATATTGCTGCCTTTGCTTTTATACCCCGTCACTTATCTGTTTCCTTTTTTCTTTCTGTAAACTTCATAAACTTATGTTACTTTGTTACTTTACCTTGATAACAAAAAAATCTACTTTTTGACTGCCTAAAAATTTTTTCTGCACCCTTTAGATTCTTGCAGCAAGTGTTGTATAATAAGGTGACCAAATTACTGATGAATGTTACAAGTTAATTCGTACTAGTATTTTATAGACAATTTTGGGAGTAATTCCTATTATAAATCCCTACATCGTATAATATGCTTTGTTTATGATGTTATCAAATTAATCTCTAAAAGAGAGCTTGTAGTCTTGCGTGACACCCGATGCCTTATTGAATCGGTTTAGCGAGTGGAGCGTCCGCCCTCTACCTCCGCGGGTAATGGTCATCCTCCTGATGACGTTGAATAAGAATTCAACGAAACGTGGAGAATCGTTTCTTGGAAAAACATACGGTTCGTATAAAATATCCGCAAGCAGTTACAGTTAAATATGTCTAACGACCGTAATAACAACCGTAACTCTTGAATTCTATTATCTTACAGCTTTTAGTGTTGCTGGTTCGACACGATAGGTGCAAATGAAAATACGGTTTCAACATCCTTAATAAGCAACACTTTTTCTGGTAGAAATTAACTTTGACGACGTCGTCCTCCGCTTCAAAGACGGACGTCAAAATGACGTCACCCAGGACGTGAAAATGCGAAAAGTATGAAAAAGAAATAACGCAAAACGAATGTTAATTTCGAAACCATTTTGCGCCAGAGCGGAATTCGTCCAGCCACAAAATATTTATCAAATTTATGGGTCGGAAACATTTTTATCTGTGTTGTCTGGTGGCGGGTCCAGTTCAGCATCACCGCATTTACATGGCGACCAGATTAAATCTTGCTGCGAATGCAAATAATTCGGAATATCATTGCGCGGCTTTTACGGGCTTCAGTAAAAGCATTCCCTGCCAATTGGTTATTCCGTTGGACGCTATCGAATATTTCGCGGACATTTATTAAATTATCGTGGGATGGGAAAGACATTTTTAATGGACCGCGCGGACAGAGTTTTAAAAAATGCCTTCCGGCAATGCTGAAGTAATTTATTTTATTTTATGTATTTTTAAAATATATACAGTTCTACAATATTTTAAAAAAATGATTAAAACATTAGAGTTCAATAGTACATTAAATATATAATAACAAACTTAATAAAAAAAAAACAAGAAAAAAAGGCAATCCCATTGTTCATTGTCTGCTCATAAGTATACGGCGTTATCGGATGGGGAGGTTCTTATAAAAAAATATCACAACAAAGAATCATTATAAAAGTAAAACTGAAAAAAAAAATCTACCCTTACAACAAAAGAGCTTTTTAAATTGTTTCCAGTACCAAACGTAGATGATATTTTCAAACAAGTTTCCATATTGAAAATGTGCAAAGAAAAGACCTTACAGAAAACCAGGAATACTTCAAGCTTATGCCAACCAATTTATAATGCCTAAATGTAAAACAACCCAAATACAGAACCACTATATTTATAAAGCCATTAACTCCTACAATAATTTACCTATCGAGATACGCTGCATCGGTAACCTCTCAGAGCAAATAAAAAAATTAAAATCTTCCTAAAATCAAACTTAAATTCATAAATCATTTGAACGTATGGCTTTTTCAAAATACTTCGATACTTCATTATCAAATTATCTTTATTATCGTATTATTAAATGACTCGCATATATAAAATAAGAACTGAGGCTCCCTCATCAGTCTCGAGACCTTCTCTTCACTAATAAGGTCTACATGACTACAAAGTATTAAAAAATGTCAATTTGATGAAAAAAATATTTTTTTAAATAAAATAAAGACCCAGGCAGCAAAAGCGTGGTGTTATATTATAGTTATTAAGTAGCAAAATGGAGTACCTAACTGGCATTTGCAAATAATTGCAACCACTGACATGCGAGTGGCGTGAATTCTCCGCGAGCATGTGTGGGAATATTCTAGCAAGCGATAATAAAATATTCCACAGAGGAGTGATTAATTGCGAAATAGTATTAATTAAGGAATAGCGCTGAAATTAAATTTGTTTTCAGTGACTTTATGGTAAATTCATAAAAACATCAAATTACTTGAATTTTTGTTCGTCAATATTTTGACAACAGAAGCTTTGAGTGCCGATCGTAAGGTGACACACATAAGATATTTTGCCGCGTTAACTGCTAGATACTGGTTCTGATAAGGCACCGTATAATTCGAATTTCGCACGGTATGTTGACCCAGAAAAGAAGATAACAGAAACGAGAAACAATAAATCGATTGGGATGAGACGCTGTATTTATTTAATTGACGTAAATGAGGTCCGATCCCAGCAAACGAGTTTTGATCAAGGCGCGTGTGGAGTTGCTTTGTAAAGCAACATGATGATGTTTTGAAAAAACATTGTACTACCCACAACACTGAGTATTATTTTTCTCACAACAGTTGTTTCGAGAATTACACTCCCTCTCATTAACTGGTATAAATAATGATACTTGTCTTTAGGTATCTTCTTTTTATAGTGCTTACGCGTAGTGGAGTGAAGACTTGTTAATCTAGGTAAGATCATAGTATCATAGAATCTTAATTGTCTTTTAAAAAACACGTTGAATACATAACTAAAAATAAATTTTAAATTTTTTAGAAAAAATAAGACAAAATTGACTATGTATGACTCTAGGAACGTCTGTCAGGATAAATAATGACATATTGACGGTCTGTTGGTCAAAAAATAAAAATAAATGTTGATGGATTTGGTGATAACATTGTAGAAATTATTCATGATCATTAAATTGGATGAGAATCATTAACTTTGTTTCCTCTGCGTGACTTTCATAATATTTATATATTTTATCACTTAGTTTCGAGAATTATAGAATATCTCATCGACATGTGTTATAAGAATTAGTGTTAACATATGACCTGTAGTTTTTTTACTGAATTTTCTAAAGAACAATAACTTATACCCTACCCTGTAGAAGCATTTGAGAAAAGCATATTTATTATTCCTTTATATTAACTCGTGGCGTCTGCTTGCTTGCTTGCCGGGTGAAAAAACTTTGGATCGATTTTTGACCCTTTTCCCGTGATCCAATCGAGCTGAAACTTCGCAAGTAGACTTGTGGCGACGATCAAGAAGATCTATCAAATTTTCGTTAAAAAAATTAATAATTATAGTATAATTTCGGATTTTTATAAATTCTATTGGTTTTTTCAAAATGGAATCATTAGAAAAGTTTGATTATTAGCATAGCGGCCCGATAACGTCGCGGAATATTATCTAAATTTGAATTACTCCGTCGGTATACATAATAGGTACTTCACTACGAATGTCGAAATCTAAATTGACTGACAAATGTTATTATAATTTAATATTCAAAGCTTGAAGTGTCTTATCAAAGCTCAAAACATCTGACATTTTAGAAATATTAGGTCCTTACATATGAAATTGGCGATTAGTATGGGAGGAGCATAAAGCCGATTTTTTTTTTATTATAATATATTTATTTAATCAAAGTATGTACCATTGCTATCTATGCACTTTTGCCATCTCATAGGTAGTTCATCGATCCCTTTACTAAAAAAACCATTCAGACGGGAATCAATAAAATCTTTGAAGGCGGTTTGGACTGCCCCATCGGAGTTGAATTTTTTCCTTTGCAAGAAGTTATCCAAATTTCGAAAAAAATGGTAATCTGTTGGGGCAAGGTCCGGAGACTACGGTGGATGTCTTAAACATTCCAATTGAAGCTCCTCTAATTTGGTAGGCGTCTGTTGTGCAGTGTGAGGTCTAGCGTTATCATGAAGCAGCAGTGGCCTAGAGCGATTAACCAGCCTCGGTTGTTTAGCAGCTAGGTTTTCCATCATGGTTTGCAATTGCTGACAATAGACATCTGCCGTAATCGTCTGGCCAGATTTAAGAAAGCTGTAGTGAACGACACCAGCACTAGTCCACCAAACGCTCACAAGTAACTTTTTTGGAGTCAATTTTCGCTTGGGGCATGGTTTGGCTGGTTCGGCAGGGTTCAGCCATTGCGATGAGCGCTTCCGATTATCGTACAGGATCCACTTTTCATCACAGGTAATGATTTGATTTAAAATCCCTTCATTATTGTGCCGGTTGAGTAATGCAACGCAGCAGTCAACGCGCGTTTATTGATTTGCTTCACTCAATTCGTGAGGTACCCACCTTTCAAGCTTTTTCACCTTACCAATTTGCTTCAAGTGGATTAAAACAGTTTTATCACTAACACCGCAGCCTGCAGCTAACTCGGATGTGGTTTGCGATGGATCCGCTTCCACAATAGCCTTCAATTCTTCATTATCAACTTTGGTCTCCGGCCGTCCACGGGGCTTGTTCTGCAGGTCGAAATTTCCAGAAAGAAAACGTTGGAACCAAAAACGCACTGTGTTTTCTTTTGCGGCACCGTCGCCATACACATCATTAATCCTTCGAGCCGTTTCTGCAGCACTGGTGCCACGGTGGAACTCGTACTCGTAAATAACGCGATATTTCAAGTTTTTCATTTTGTAAACTGAGTGACGCAAAGAAAAAAACAATTGAGGAAAAAACAAATGAATTATAATTTTCAAAATACAAATACATGAGTAAATAGCTGTATAAATTTGGATTTGGAATTCCTAACCAAAGAGAAGATATTTGAGATCAAATTTGCCATTACGGCAAAACGCCAATTTCATATGTAAGGACCTAATATATTAAATAACTGTAAGTTTAGTGTTATGTTATATGTTTTAATTCGTCTAGGGAGTAAAACTTAATTTTTATGGGTTACTTTTAATAAAATATTTACTATGGCTGTAAAATAAGTTACAAATACATTCATTTCAATATCGTCAATTGTATTTGATGGTTTTGACACTTCGAGAGATATATATCTCCTGCTTCTTGAAGATCTCACAGCTGTTAACTAGTTCCTTACTGCTTTTACCACTAAGTTGGTCCAACTCATGGAGCACTTTATTTTCCTCTTTGTCCTTCACGTTGTTCATCCTCAACAAGTTATTTTACATTCTCGCAAGATGTCCGATAAATTTCATAGTCTCCATAAGGAACATAAGTATTCTGAAAAGCCCTTAGATCCATAAATGAAAAGTCATTGGGGGACAAGGTACAGAAGTGGCCCCATGGCCTTCTGTGTCTTGGACGCCCCCTAAATGCTTGAAAGACATTATATCAGTGGTATATAGGGTGGTATATTCAACACTTTACATAATTTACACAATGTAACGTTCGCCAATTCCACTAACCTGTGGTTGAAAATTTGTTATTCCCATAAACCGGTACAGATGTCGCCGTTGGTAATAAGATATCTATACTTTGATTGGAGTTTTTAAAGCAATATTTTTTATATATATGAAGACCCCATGGCAAGAAGTTGTTAACTAACATTCAAGTCATTTTGAGATAATTAGACATTTGCATTTCACCTTTGAAAAATATGTTTTATTGCTAATTCAAGATTAATTTTTAATGATTTATGTCACTAAAATATCAAAAAAGTATTTGCAAAGTAAAAAACGCATTTATGCACAAAAAAATAAAAATATACTATTTTTTCCTAAGAAAATGTAGTTAACAACCATTTTTTCGCCTCTGGAACTCATTTTTAATAGAATAACACCTTTTTAAAATTGGTAAACACGAACATCAACCAACCCTTCAAATACTATCCGTTTTTACCATCCATTATCCAAAATTACAAAATACCTGGCATGTTAATTAATATTACAAAATATGGTATGTACCATTTAAAATTATTGAAAAATAATATATAAGTACATATTATAATAGTCTTCAAATAAAAGAAAATATATAACAGTACTGCCAGAGTAAAATTTATATTAACCATAAATATTCCAATCAAATTAAAAGGCGTGTTAATTTCAGAATGATGGCATGAACATGTTATTATTGAAGGTAACATGTTCTTCCCATTAGTAACTGACTTGATTTTTATGAAAAAGTGTAGTAAACATGTTCATCCCTATGATTTGAACGTGTTCTAATTATTTTTAAGTTCTGAACTTATTTCCAATGCGTACAAGCGTAGAGTACAATATTTAGTTTAGACGGCTTATTAACTTATTTTTGACAAAAATAACAACTTCTTGCCATGGGGTCTTTATATGTACATGACATTTTTCAGAATTATTAACAAATACACTAGAAACAACTCAGCATTTTCCGAAATTTATATCTAGATATCGACCTAAATATGCGTGATATGAATTCCAATTGTTGAATCGACGGCAATGGTAGGTAATAGTACCAGCGAGGCAATCGAATGGAATATAAAAGAACAGTTACAGAAGCCGGATGTGACGTCAGAGCTCCTTCATTGTTTTGTGTAACCTAGACTGCATTGTTTGGAAATCGGGTGGGAAGTTTTGCAAAATGTTGTTAAAACGTTTGAACCTAAACAGGGAGTTTGTGAAAACATGGACAGGTGAATGAAGTGGGACCCACCACAAACCCAGGGCCGTTCTACAAGCAAAAGCTCCCGTATCAGCCCTTCACTTTGCCATCCAGATTGGTATTGTTTTAATGTTTAAGCTGGCTTACACCTTCAGAAGTTTTAAAAATGTACTATTGAAGCAAATTCTAAAGAATAAATATTTGGTTCTCTGCCAACCTCTTTTAGATTACGCGATATTGGGTTGGGATGGAGCGGTGAAAACCGCCCTTAAACAATTAGAAATTTCACAAAAATCCATTCTCAGGTTCATATACCGAAAGCCATTCAGGTTTCCCTCTGATTCCCCGTTCGATGAATGTAAGCTTCTTGACATTCGACAGCTCTATTTCAAGAAGCTTATACTTTATTTCCACGGTAACAGAGATTCGCCAAAATTAAGATGGAGTGACAACTTTCTCACAGACATATCTGCCTTGGAGCTTCGGAACTGGAGAGAGCTGCCACTTAACCGAGAAGAGTGGAGGAAGACTCTTGAGGAGGCCAAGACCCACCAGGGGTTGTAGCGCCAAGATTGATGATAAACAGAGAGATTCACCAATACCCACCACACAGGTTTCCTACGAGGGCAATAGATTAACCTTGATACCAAAAATGAGAACGAGTTTTGGTCAATGCACACACGGGTTTCTTGCACCTTGCAACATTTAAAGAAGTAATGCACAGAATTTCTCTATCGGTAAACTTAAACGATATCCTAAGAGCTGTTTGTCGGATATTGGCAGAAATGAAACTGAGCGTAAATTTAGGGAAGTAATCACATGAACTGAAAATATTCTTTATTGTAGCAACAACTAACTAATTAATGTATATTTTCTTCTTCTTATGTCTTTTTCCTGTTTTCAAGTATTTTCTCTTTTTTTTTCATTTATAAACAAAAGACTTTAGCAGTAGACGGAATATTCATCGCCTAGGTTTTTTTTATATTATACTATTTTACATTTTTATCATATATCTGATTTTGTACATTTTATGTGTGTTATATTGAGAGATTATTAAGGAATTGAATTGAAAAAGTGTTATAGTTTAGATAACACTACTGGACCTAACGAATAAAGGAGACAGAGAATATCTTTTATATTATTATAACAAACATTAATAAAGAATTAAAAACGCTGAATGTCAACATATAGCTATTCAATGTATGTATAAATAAGCAACGTTTAATTATAATATGAATATGTTTGCAAATTCTGTTCAAAAAATAAATAAAATAAAAACAGTTTCGTCGCTACGCCGCTGATAAAGAAGAAGTAGGTACGTACTCGAACGATACGGCGAGAAAACTGCACAAACCACTTCACTGTCCCTTACATTCTATGATTTCATTTTATTTTGTGTTCCTATATTTTCTTTCAATAAATAATTGTTCCTACATTGCACTGGTGTATGAATACAGCAATTTAGTATTTTTAAACTTCTTACATCGGTGGGCGAAAGGAACAACCGAATAGGTAAAAAATGCAAGTTTCAAGAGTGCCAAAACAGAATTTTGGAAAATCGTTTATGAAATATCTCTATTGGCCTTCGATATTTTTATCTACTTTTTGCACAAAACGTTGAACCAAGTTGACTAATGTCGTTGTTTCTTGCCAAATTTTTCAAATAATTAATGAAGACATTTGTCCTTTTTCAAAAAAATAGAAAATAGTCACATTATATTTTATTTTCTTACTCAACTTACCAGATATTGTATTGGTCTACTAAATTCAAAATAATGCCTCGTGTATATATTAAAAAAATATATAATGAATGTAACAATTCTGCTACATTTAACTTCCCTCGCATGTTTTATTTATTGTGTCCTTTGACCGAAGATAGATAAATTGAGTACTTATTTAAAAAACACATAAAAAAGAACTCACCACTCACGAAGACCAGGATGACAGCCGTCGAGCAAAAAATCATGACTCCTTTCTTCATTTGTTATATTTTTTCTCACTTCCGCACAAAAACCAAACACTGCTAACCTTGTATCACTGCAACACTAAATTTTCACTGTCTTCACTTTCTTTTATTCGAATATACAAATTACATCTAGAGAACAGCTACTTGGATGAATCTGAAAATAAAGAAAAACAAATAATGTCAGCGTATAATATTTATTTATTTATTTATCTTAATAATTTAGTTCCACACATGATGTTGTGTGGGCTAATACATGATTTCACTTGGACATGTTGCATTCCATGTAACCTCAGTAAGTAAAAGTTTTTATAATATAATTTTTGCACTTCAGTATAAACTTCTTTATATTCTCCATGTTTTGAATTTCCTTTGGCAGGCTATCGAAGATTTTTATACCTTTATACATCATACAATTTTGTGAGGTGTTTTTCTTTTTCTTTGGTAGTCTTATGCTGTCGCTTCCTTTTGTTTTGTAGGAATGAAAATTATTATAACTCGTAAAAAATGAAGTACTTTTATGTATACTAATGTATAAAGAAGTAAAGTGTAGTCTCTTTTTGGATAAGTACAGTAAAAAAATTATGTATTAACAGAGTGTTGTTAAATTTGTATAAACCACAACTAGATTTTAGGTCTACCGGTTTCGAGACGTACCCGTCTCGTCGTCAGGACCAACACTACACTACTATGTTTACAACACTATACACCACAACCATAGTATTGTTAACTTTTCACCAATATTTATCACACGCGTGTTAATCTTGTCACGAACAAGCATGCACTAACTAGCCTACAGAACAATCAGGAATCTACGAGGGAGAGAGAGTGAGAGGGGGCGGGGTCTAAAGTAGATTCTGGTCTAAAATGGAAGCTCCCTCGCAGATTCCTAATTGTTCGGTAGGCTAATTAGTGCATGCATGTCCTTAAAAAGATTAACACGCATGTGATAAATATTGGTGAAAAGTTAACAATATTATGGTTGTGGTGTATAGTGTTGGTCCTGACGAAGAGACGGGTACGTCTCGAAACCGGTAGACCTAAAATATGGTAGTGATTTATACAAATTTAACTAACCACAAAGTTAATGCTTTGAATATAAAAAATATTAATAATAAATGATGTACTGATTTTTGATTTAATAGACTGCAATAAAATGATATGTAATTAACTGTAAGTTATATTAAGAAATAAAAAAAAGTTTGGATGTAGGAGGTGATATCTGAAACAACCGATTTCAAAAATTCTTTCACTAACATTTAGAGTGAACCTCCGGGGTGGACATAAGTTACATATTATCCCGTAAAAATAAAAAGGCTTTTCGTGGTGACCTATTTAACAACTAAAATCCTCGAAAAAATGGTCAAGCGATGCGAGCGATGCCTTAACGGTAAGAGATATTTAAGTACTTTCTATAGAGAAGTTGTAGAACTCAAAAAGTTCAATAAAAAAGTCAACGACGATCTCTATCTATCTATTAAGGTTAATAATACACAAATCACTAAAATATGACTAAAGTTACTAAATATCTACACGTGCGTAGCCGCGGGCATAATTAAGATAAAATATTGTTAACTAGTTGTGCCCGATAGATTTTTAGTACACTGTTTGGATCGTCATAGAACTTACGCGAACCTTCTAGAATATTCTCCTTCCAGAAATTTCAAGAAATTTATCGAATGCACAGGAACCTTCTAGACACATTTCGCCACTCAGTTTAGAATCTTATAGAACTCTCGGGAATTTTCTAGAGCCTTCTCCTTCCAGAACTTTCTAGAGCAGGTTTTTCCGGAACCTTGTAGACTCACTGACACAGCCGGCGGGCCTATTTTGAAATAATCTGAAGATTTGCGGCCATCCCATAAAAAAACAATGTGCTAGAAAGCATATTTTCGTCACCCACTCCCACCCACGCACAGTCACCCCCACCAAACTCGCATATTTTCGATGTGACACCAAGGACTATCCACCGGTGGGTGGTTGTGGAGAAAACTTGGCAGGTAGGGAAACACGGGCTTCTTTATATATATATATATATATATATATATATATAAGATATATATATATTATATATATATATATATATAATATATTTATATAAATAGAAGTTTTCGCGAAGAGGTACATGCATTATGAAAAGTTATTTTTCGGGAGCTTCGCGGATTTGTAAAAATATTTTATTTTTGTACTATATTTCGGTTACACTGGGATAACCATCCTCAAGCTGGTCTCTCTGACAGTTGAGAGTTAACATTATCTCTCAACTGTCAGCGAAATTCCCGAAAAATAACCTTTTCATAATGCATATATATATATATATTGATTAAAAATATATTATTTCAGTAAATTTGTATCGCTGCGTGGCTAGGGTAGGGTTAAGGTCCAGCTTGTCGCATCTCTGCGGAGAACGGTAAAAGGCATATCGTGAATTTGAATTCCCTCTTTGCATCCGCACGATTTCGCACCGGACAGGTACCGGCGGGCATATACGTAACTGTACCATCATATATCGTGTCAAACATCTCGGCGCGATAAGGAAGCTGCGTCTGAAGATACCGAGGGTCACTGGGTGTCGGGTCACCTGCGCTTAGCTGCGCTTGGCAACGCGGCCAAAGGCGGCTTCGTACATCACCTCCTTGGCTTTGCAGTCGTTAAATTCAACAGCGTGAATGACTGGTGTAAATTCTTTATAAAGAATTATTCAACATTTTTAACGTCCTTAATATTAATCAAATCTATAAAAAATTTGCGATACCTCAAATTCACAAAATGTACGTCAATAATAGTACATTTGGATGTTCTAGTAATGGACCGAGATCGGCCGGAAATATTTTGATACCTAAATGTAATACTAGCACGGCCCAACACCATTTCTCCCATCAAGGAGTATCATTCTGTAATGCTCTTAACAATGAAATGAAGACGGAAAAAAATTATGGAAAATTCAAATCTAAATTGAAAAATCTTCTACAAAAAACAATCACAATAAAGTAATAAAAAAAACATTACCAAAAACAATCAATATTTACATACTTTTAAATGTTATTACAAAACCTTCTTAATGTTTAATTTTTATAACTTAATTTAACGTTTCCTTGTATATATCTTATTAGCTAAATCTAATGTCTTTTTTGTATTCTTGTATGTTTATATCTTGTATGTTTATATTTACTTAATCTAATGTAATTTTTGTATTCTTGTATGTTTATATCTTACTTACCCAATTTAATGTCTTAATTTTTTTAACTTAATCTAATATTTATTTGTCTATATCTAACTTAATTAATTCATTTGACTTATACTATTAGTCTTACACTAACGATTACATTAACAATAGATATATACATATATGACAATGCCCCCCACTTTTAAACACGAGAATAAATTCTCATTTAGGGTAAGCCTGTAATATAAATGTGTATTAATTATATTATATTGAAAACAGACTCTTAAGTTTGTACATTTACCAAATAAATTAATAAAAAAAAAAATTTAAAATATTCTTTGATTTTGACGGCCACTCAGAATCTTCTGGTTTGTGTCCTGTGTTTTTACTATCTTTCTGACCGATGTGATGGATCTTGGATCCCATTGCAGGGTCCATCATCAGGGCTGATGTATTGTTGTGAGTGTTGTTAAAAATTGACTTTTTTATTTTTATGCGTTATTTGTTTATCAAAGCACCGTTTGTCTGCTGGTACATCCACACAGTTGAATACATTTTATAAACTAAAGAATGGTGCATTTTGTAAATTGCTAATAATAACCTGAGACCAGGCGCGTGCAGTGGGAACATCAAAGCATGACTTTTTTGTAAACGTATATTTTGGAAAAAAATAGAAATCAAATATTTATGCTACAAATTTTTATGGTATATCAAAATATGAATACTAGGACAATAATTGTGGTAGAAATATTACGAAATATATGTTGTACTTCGATTTTTTTCTAAATAATTTGATACGTTACGTCATTCCACCCTTCCCTTCCCTTCACATATTCTTTTTAATTTTTTTTCTTATTTTTTTTACCAACTTCGAGGAAACTTCACTAGTCATACCAAATGAATATTTTTTCGATATTATATAAATTTGTTGCATTGTACTGTATGTTTCCCAAAAATAATATTAAAAAATACGTAAAAGTCATCCTGCGATATTCCCACTGCAGGTCCCTGAGATAATTGCAAGTTCTATTTAAAATGCCCATTAATAAGAAAACAGAGTTAGTTATGTAATGCTATATAATGCTAAAACTAGATATTTATACATATTATAATGATTATACGTGTTAGATAAGCCAGCTACTAAACATTTACAAAAAAATACATAACAAGAAAAATGAATTAAGATTAAATGTTTGTACTAAATATCACAAACAGACTTTTTTAAATATCGTAGTGAATTTGCATAAGGAATGCGCATTTTTTTTTATTTAAAACGTTTCCGTTCTTCACGGCCGTTTGGAATTTTCTGGGATTTTCTACCGCGTATGTACGACCTTAACTGTCGACGTGTTAGATCCCATTGTGAAAATTGATGTTGTGGTTAAGTATTGGCGTACAATGCCGTGTCGAAAGCTGGGTGTATCGTTGCGCTAAGTACTGGTTTGCAATACCTTTAATGACTTATATATAAGTTTGAGTCGAATGTGGCTTAATACATTGTTGCAGAATACCGTCCATGGCGATATCGTAGATGCACGCTATAACAATGATTTTTTTCTTTATTTATTTCATTATTTTTTCACACCCTTAGTTACATGAAAGAAATATTACTTTAAAAATGTGTGATGTTTGTTCTTCTACGAGTAAGAGTCCGTTATTCCTAATAAAATGCCGGCGTCAATAAACACCTTTATTTCAGTAGAATACAATATATACAACAGTCGGTTTTTCCCGCGACCGTACGTCTCCCCGAGCAAGCTTGTCAGATTGGATAGAATGGAGGTCCGTTGGTTCGAATCCCGGTAGCAGTAAAAATATTTTTTCGTTTATTTGATTTTTTTGTCTTTTCTAATTGATTTAAAAAAATTGTTTAATAATTCACAGAACTTCGTTCTGAAATTGCAACTTCACAATAATAATGTGTTTTCTTTAATATAAATAATAAATATTTGAAGACCCCATGGCAAGAAGTTGTAAACTAATATTTTTGTCAAAAAGAGTTAATTAGCCGTCTAAACTAAATATTGTATGCACTTTCCATTGGAAATAAGTTCAGAACTTAAAAATAATTAGAACATGTTCAAATCATACGGATGAACATGTTAACTACACTTTTTTATAAAATTCAAATTAGTTACTTAATGGGAAGAACATGTTATCTTCAATAATAACATGTTCATGCCATCATTCTGAAATTAACACGCCTTTTAATTTGATTGGAATATTTATGGTTAAAATAAATTTTACTTGGCAGTACTGTCATATATTTGTTTTTATTTGAAGTCTATTATAATATGTACTTATATATTATTATTCAATAATTTTATATGGTGCATACCATGTTTTGTATTATTAATTAACATGCCAGGTATTTTGTAATTTCGGATAATGGATGGTAAAAACGGATAGCATTTGAAGGGTTGTTTGATGTTCGTGTTTTACCAATTTTCAAAAGGTGTTAGTTATTCTGTTAAAAATGAGTTCCAGAGGCGAAAAAATGGTTGTTAACTACATTTTTTTAGGAAAAATTAGTATATTTTTATTTTTTTGTGCATAAATGGTTTTTTAATTGGTAAATCCTTTTTTGATATTTTAATGACAAATCAATAAACATTAATCTTGAATTAGCAATAAAACATATTTTTCAAAGGCGAAATGCAAATGTCTAATTATCTCAAAATGAAGTTAGTTAACAACTTCTTGCCATGGGGTCTTCATTTATTTAAAAATGATGGATTGAAAAAAGCCACAACGTACCACCAAATCGTCGCAACATTGTATAGTTCGTGAGAAGATTTAAGTCAGGCGAGTACATTTTTCAATTCTATATCATTTCCTCCACCCGCGGCGGGTTCAGCTATCGAGGTCGGCTAATCGCGGCCCTTAGCACTAATGCCAGCACTTATCGGTGCTGCCGTTAGCACCGACACCAGGCGGCTCCAGTCGGCGCTGGCTTTCTCCGCAGGTCGCGGTCTGACCTTAGAGTGAAACTGAGCTCGCAGTGACCCTACAAGAACACGGTTAAGGCGAAGGTTGTTTTGTGGACCGTGCGAAGTGGAGACGACCTCGGCTTTCATTCATGCTAACGGGACAGAGCGGAATGCAAAATAATAAATGTCGAAAGTAGCAACAGCATCGTCAAATCAACAGAATTCTAAATTAACCAGAATTTTTGATTAGGTACTAATTTCCGTGTGCCTGTCTGTATTACCACGGGTTTAAATGCGTGAACTTGGTTGGGCGTTTGGAAAACTTAATCGTGTAATAAAAAATGAAGATATTTTCACGAATTTTTAAAGAAAAAAAAGTAACCCATAAAAACCAAGTTTTTATTATACTCTCTTTCTTTGTAAAATATAACAACAATTAAAGACGAATTAAAACATATAACATAACACTAAACTTACAGTAATTTAATATATTTCTAAAATGTCAGATGTTTTGAGCTTTGATAAGATACTTCATGCTTTGAAGATTAAATTCTAAAAACATTTGTCAGTCAATTTAGATTTTCGACATTCGTAGTGAAGTACCTATTATGTAAACCGACGGAGTAATTCAAATTTAGAAAATATTCCGCGACGTTATGGGGCCGCCGTTGTTGTAATCAAACTTTTCAAATGATTCCAATTTGAAAAAAACCAATAAAATTTCTAAAAATCCGAAATTATACAATAATTTTTTTTTTTTAACGAAAATTTGATAGATCTTCTTGATTGTCGCCACGAGTCTACTTGCCAAGTTTCAGCTCGATTGGATCACGGGAAAAGGGTCAAAAATTGATCAAAAGTTTTTTTTACGGCAAGCCGGCAAGCAAGCAAGCAGACGCCACGAGTTAATATAAAGGGAGTAAAAAATGAAAATATTTTCACGAATTTAAAAGAAAAAGAATGAAACTTTCGTCCTCCTTATTATACGCATGGTCTAAAAACTATCACATTTACTGAGAGGACCGTACATAAACTATGGAGAGACAAATCATAGTTAATGTACGAACCGTTTAGATTATTATCGAAGAAAAAAATATTTTAATTACTGGTGCACCTTACTGCAAAACATCTATTGGTATTCATACGAAGCTTATGACTACGGCAGTACATGGGAAATAGCGGATTTTGCAGACACGATAAAGCAGCAGGCATATCCGTATCCCGTGAGACCTTGGTTCGTCGGTTCTTCTTGGAACCTGACCACCCGACGTGGTCCATTACGCTCCCCATCACGAGCTCCCATTCACTCGGGCCGCCAGCACTCGTGGACCCGCAGCCATTTCAGCTGCATCCTCACGTCTTCCCTGACCTGGTGATCTCAAAACGGACGGAGAGAGATGTTATAACGTACACGGCTATTCGTGACGAACAGCGAATTCCGAGATTTAACGAATTGTAAAAAAATGCAGTTCTTTAGCAGGTAATTGATTCCGTTCTAACTCGGTCACTCAACCGACACACACAATGGTAATGACATGGACACTATTGCCGAATGCATGTCCGCAAACGCTTCGTTTAAAAATTACAGTGAAGAACATAACTTGGCAGTCATGGGACAAAATAATCAGTTTTATTTCATTTTCAAATTCTGTACCTCTAAAAAAACACCTTTATTAAAACGAATGAATTTTTCATGTTACTTCGCAATCATGAGGCAAAATTATATTTCCATTAAAACCGATATCATAGCCATTACCACGATTTTTTTGTGTTTTATTTTATTTTCAAATTCCACATCTCTAAAATAAAAAATAACCTAACAAAAGCGAACGAATTTTTCATGTAACTTAATGTTTTTAAAGTTTATGAACTACATGTAAAAAATAATTACAACGAAATAATAGAAAACTTTTAAAAAAATTGTAATAATTAAACAATATAAAATCTCTGCGTACACTATGACATTATAATCAAAAATAATTATTTAGTTTTCTGTCTATCCGTATTTTCCTGTAATGTCCGTAATTATATTCGGATTCACGGCTAAAAAAAATAAATTACACCGTTGAAAATAGGGCGCAAACGCTATCAATGTTGCCACCACCGCATATGCGCGACCCTTCAAAAATATCAAACATAATAATTTCGTTGTCTGTCCGTCCGACTGTCTGTTCCCGTAACTTGGTGTAACGTACGTAATTTCGTTCGAATTCACGGATAAAATAATGTCCGGAGATGGGGCTTGAACCCCGGGCCACCAAACCACCAAACCCACAAACCACCAAACCACCAAACCACCAAACCACCAAACCACCAAACCACCAAACCACCAAACCACCAAACCACCAAACCCGAAGCGGCCGATTAACATGTAGCGTGTGGCTACAGCAGCCTCTCCGTAGACCACCAAAAAGATTCCATAAATATATAGCCGGGCTTAGCAAAAACGTTCATCATTTTTCGGGTTACAGCTAGTACTATGTATTTACTAGGGCTTAACAAAAATCCATCTATGATAGAGTAAAGAATGCAGATATTAGGAATGATTGTAAACCTGATCTTAGCAAAATTAATATAATTAAAAAAGAGTCGCTCAGATGGTTTGGGTATTTTGAGCGAATGAATGAGGAAAGAATGGTAAAAAAGATATATAATGCAAGTGTTGATGGCGCCAAAAAGAGAAGGCGACCGCGGAAGAAGTGGCATGACCAGATAAACCAGATACTGGAAGATGGTCCCGTTAGAAGCCTCAACAACCGGGGAGCTTGCATGCGAAGATGTATGAATGTGGATGAGGCGTGAGTTGTATGTCAGAACAGAAGAGTGTGGCGCTCTATCCTCTCTGCCTGCCTCCCCGGGAAAACAGCGTCATGGTAAGTAAGTAAGTAAATAACAAAGACGCGAACCATATTCCGTTATTTTTCACGGGTATACGGCTAGTAATAATAATAAAATTTAGCGCCTAATTCCAAAACTCCTTAAAACGGATTTCGGATAATTCCATATAGGTACTTAATGCCTTACGCAATATGCGGTTTTGAAGATTTTTTTGTCAGCTGCGTGCAGAACACTTGTTTCATGCAAAAATTACTTTGTGCATTTACATTGCAAGTCAAAAATCTTTTTTTTCCAAAATACCGCAAAGAAGCTTTCCAAATATTCATTTTTCATCCATAAATGAAATATAAAATCCAAAATTTGGAATTGGTCGCTACAAATGTGCAGCGACAGATTCTTAAGCGGCCGATAAAAGAGTGCCAAGTGTAAAAAATCGACTTGCATCACTTGATGACGAGGGGGACTCCACCATCTACAATTAACATATATACAATACTATTTTTGGGAAATGAAACTGAGAAGGAAAAATTCAAAAAATTCATAACAGACCCATGAGAACTATCTTAAGATGTAACAAATATACAAGAATTAGCGATACAGTAAAGCAGCTAAAGGTAATGACAATTAGGCAACAAATGATATAAAATTTCCTAGTCTTGATACATAAAATAAAAAACCGAATAGTTCCAATATACATGTACAAAAATGTGAAATACTATTTCGAGGTCCACACTTATCCTACGAGAAGTAGGGGAGATTTTAGGCCTCCACAAACGAAACTGGCAGGAACACAAAATAGTTTGTACTATAATGGTCTTAAATTTTTCAATGAAGTGCCAGCAAATGTGAAAGAAGTAAAAAGTCTCGCTATTTTTCGTAGGTTAAGTGCAAAATTTGTGAAAATTTAGTTTAATGTATGATCATGTTATGTTGTTTCATGTTTATTTTTTATTTTTTTTAATTTCTTTACTTTGTGCCATATGTCAAAATGTGTTTCTATTTATGATTATTAGTGTTGATGTATTTTTGGAATATTTTTGTTTAAGCGTTATGTTAATTTATGTTTTAATTACTAGATGTAAAAATTTCAGAATATTTTGAGTTTGTTCAAATCCTTCAGAACAGTGCTGGATTTTTGTCACAGAGACATTATTAATCAATTAATGTGTATTATAGATATCTCACAGAGACTAAACTTTGGGTGTACAAAGGACTTATGACCTATCGTATTGTAAAAAAGGGATTTAATAAAAATTGGAAATAATATTTCCTGGCGTATCCTTATGTAATGCAAGTAATTCGGATGAATTTCACTACACAGAAAAAAGTATATTGCTTTCAAAATTCCGTAAATCAATTGTAGATTTTCTCATTAGCGACATTAACGACATTAAAATAATTACCGACATCTGTGGGGATTTAGGGGAATGAAAATGGATTTGTACAGGCTGCATGGAAAGGCGGTTAAAACTCATATGTGAAAGCTTGTCATACAATTCAAATATATATACAACTTCCAAAAATTAGTAGGCATGGTATATTCTATCATGGGTGGAAATGGCGAATGTTACATTGTGTAAAGTGATCACTTAAGCCAACAATACGATAGGTCATAAGTCCTACGAACACCCAAATGACTTCTATACCTACTTTCCCATAAGAAATACAGTTTCGTCTTTGTGAGATATCTATAATATACATAAATTGTAAAAATTTGTTCATTTTACAACTAAATAAAAAATGTACAAACAAACAAAACAATGTTTATTTTATTGAACTGTCTCGCGCTTCTGGCAGGAGTCGGGCGATTCCCCTTGGCTCTGTATTTAATGTGGTGAAACAATTGGGCCGGCGCGCGCAGCAGCCGTGTAAGATGCTGGACCGAGAGAGGCTTTGCATTTCCTGCTGTAACGGGACCCCGCCCCGTAGACAACATTTGAATTGAATGAGATCGTAATTTGTTGGCTGGAATAATTATTAAGCCGCTACCGGAATGCCGTGGCTTTTGATAAGACCTGGTCCGCAGCAGAAGGCCCACGCGACAAAAGAACCACGCGAAAAGGATCCAACGACACTACCATTGTTGCAAACGTCAACGGCCTCCTGTACATATGTAAGAGTTTAATGATATAATGATTTTGATTAAAAAAAGGTAACCCATAAAAAACAAGTCCCTTTCTTTGTAAAATATAACAACAATTAAAGACGAATTAAAACATATAACATAACACTAAACTTACAGTAATTTAATATATTTCTAAAATGTCAGATGTTTTGAGCTTTGATAAGACACTTCATGCTTTGAAGATTAAATTCTAAAAGCATTTGTCAGTCAATTTAGATTTTCGACATTCGTAGTGAAGTACCTATTATATATACCGACGGAGTAATTCAAATTTAGAAAATATTCCGCGACGTTATCGGGCCGCCGTTGCTAATAATCAAAGTTTTGTAATGATACTAATTTGAAAAAACTATTAAAAATTTGAAAAATACAAAATTATACTATAATTATTAATTTTTTTTAACGAAAATTTGACAGATCTTCTTGATCGTCGCCACGAGTCTACTTGCCAAGTTTCAGCTCGATTGGATAACGGGAAAAGGGTCAAAAATCGATCCAAAGTTTTTTTTTACGGCAAGCCGGCAAGCAAGCAAGCAAGCAGACGCCACGAGTTAATATAAAGGGAGTAAAAATGAAGTAATTTTGACAGGCAATCAGTGAATTACATCCGAATGAAGTTACAAATTCGAATTGTTATTAATTTGAGAAAACTAACAAACTTTGTAAAAACAACGCTGATTTTTTATTTATTTTATATTTCTACGATGTAAACCTATTACAATAAAATAAAAATCTCTTTACATATCTAGATAAGTGTATATTATATATGTAAATATATATCAGCATGAATGATCATTTAAAAATATGTTTATTCCTACATACATATAAAATTTATAAAACAGCATCTTTTAAAATAATTTATGCATTGTTTTTTTGTTTGCTAGGGGATTTGATTATGCAAGGATAAAAGGGTTTTTTTATAATATATCCTTATAATTTTATACTGATTGTTTAGAATATTTTGAGTATTTTCAAATTATGCAAGAACACAAAACTGTATTTTATCAACAAAGAGTACGTCATTAATCAAGATATATTATACACGTTTCATAGAGACGAAGTTATATGCTAAGTCTTATTGGACGTTCATAGGGATTCTGACCGCATATCATAAATGATCATAAATAAATCATAAAGTTCTAATAGATTGTAAGCTCTATGAACACACAAGGAGACTTCCATACCTGCTTTCCCATATAAAAAATAGCTTCGTCTCTATGAGACACCTATAATATAACACGCTGGTTTCGAGAAGGAACTGCACCTTCGTCAGGACGGACGCACAATAATTTCCATAAATTAAATTTGCAATAGTAAAGTATTAGGTGGGGGTGTGGCCTCTTTTGTGGTGGGGAAGGGAGGTGAAGTTTGACAGTGAGACAATGAAAAGGGAAATATATTAAATAATGGATTATTCGTTAAATTAAATTGGTTTTTAAGTAAATAAGATTAAGTTTTGATTTGGATTTGGTTTTGGTTATCTAGCCTAAGGCGTATATTATTTGTGTGTAAAATTTCTGTCTCCAATTTTGAAGTCTCCAATGATTCTCCAATGAAAATTTTGAAAAACTATTTTTATTAAGAAATCTTAGGTGTTATTTTATTCATGATAGAAATATTTTGCATGTTTTCTATTTAAGCGTCTATGAGCACAGAGCCGTTCTACACTTTCGCCACCTTGTTCAGCATTTTTTAATGCTAAATTGGCCGTACTCACCGCCCCGCTGACATTCATGGAATGCGAGCGGGACGAAGAGGCATCCACACAAAACCTCTTCCCTGCCGTCAAGGCAAGGGACAAATGACAATTGGAACATACTTATCCATTAAGTGGAAACACATGTACATTAAATGCTACAGTTTAATTACAAAATATGTACGCAAAAAGTCCATAGTAATAAGATTAAAGATAATAACACAACATGTAGACATACATGTTGTGTTATTATAGGAGTCCACATAGGAGCCAGATTAATTAAAATGAATACAAAATCGCACCTTAAAGACAGTTATTAGAGTAATTAACGCCCTTCGGGAATTGCTCTAATAACTGCTATCCTGCAGAACATCTCCCGTATTCAAAGGATAACACGATCGTTATAGCAAATTATCTGAATGACATCTGGCTGATGAATGAGAGTGATAGACGGCAAGAAGAAAGAGAGAGCGAGAATTTTATATAGCGAGAGGCGCCACCGTGATGTGATCATTACTCCTATAACCTAACTATTGTCACATCTGAACCAATAAAATAACTGGAATCCGACAAAGAGTTTCATTGGAATTCCGACCATCAAGGTTCTTCTCCGAGAAAGTACATTACTAAAACTACTTATGTACGCAAAGTTTCTATGAGAAACGTCGTTCTATGTAAAAAGTCATCACGAAGCATACAATGTTATATAAAAGCGGTCTATTCATGTTGGTTAGTAATGCTTGTCCGATCGTATGTTAGAACAAAACAAGTGGTTGCGTAGCGCAAAGCCCGCGTATCCCCTTCCGATATGGAATACGAATAAAGCGCGCATTCGAATCATCTCGGGTGGTCCGGGTCCGCGCTAAGCTCGCCTAACGGTACGGCGCGACATCTGTGGACGGCAGCCGCAGCCGCCCCACAACCCGCGGCGCGGCGACCCAGAAAAGGACGCGGCCAAGTACAGCCGGCGCTGTCTCGCCGGTCGCATTAGTGGGGGAATGGCACGCAACGCGCGGTCGGATATATTCGTAATTATTGACTCCACAAAGCGGACAGCGAAAGCGGATCATTCGAAGCATTGTTGCCACGTTAAGTGGCTTCGAAGAAAAGCGCGCGAGCACAAAGATGCTGTGTCTCCTGCATTCAACAGACCTAGGCCCGAATTCAGAGTCAATACTTGAATGATTTAAAGGTTAAAGTACGCCTTTAAAATGTTATTTTGTACTGAAAATTACGCTTTTAAGGAATGCCTTAACCTTTAAATCATCTAAGTGTTGAATCTGAATTTGGGCCCTAGCCTACAATACTTCACAGGGAGATTTCTACTTAACCAGTCGGGTGCCGGAGCGCAGATCTGCGCCAAAACTTTTGTACCCTCTATGTGCCGGAGAGCAGATCGGCGCTCCCTAGACACGTATGCGAATTCGGCATATTTTACCTGCATTTATGGGTTTTCAAAGCTTATTATTCGTTGCATCTTAAGTTTTAGAATGAATGAACGAGTTCTATTTGTCAAATAACCTCATTTGCTGTGCAAACCGGACAAAAAATCATTCCAAATGTCTTCTTCGAACCGCGCAATAATTATCTGTTAGTTACTTACCTGTTATTTACGCAGTTACTTATCTGATAAAAAAGTGTTTTTTTTTAATAAAAAAGTGTTAAAATTAAGTATTTTTATATTCTTTGATATATTAGGTCCTTACATATGAAATTGGCGTTTTGCCGTACTGGCAAATTTGATCTCAAATATCTTCTCTTTGGTTAGGAGTTCCAAACAAGCGCGGATCCAGGGGGGGGGTCATGGGGGTCATGACCCCCCCCTGGGCTGGGTCCAGGACCTAGGTGGACCACTAATTAAAATACTCATACTCACATTCAGTCACTTACTAACTTTTTTATTTTTCAGGTACCACTGTATCTTTAAGCAGAATACTGCAATCGAACTCGATTGATTTTAAAAAAGCTGCGGACGCTATTAATGATACTATAAGTGTTCTACAAAATAAAAGAGAAAATGCGGACGTAATTTACCGACAGCTTTTTGAAGAGGCTAAAGAAGTAGCTGAGCAGCTAGATATAGAAATTAAATGTCCCAGAATAGTGTCAAGACAAATACATAGGGCCAATAACCAACCTGCTCAATCTGATGAAGAGAATTTCCGCAGAGCCATATACATTAGGCTGTTCCGATAAATTTTTTTTGGCTTATCTTAACACAAGACCTCTCAAAACTTGCGTAATTGAGCGTAGATTACCAAAATAATAAAAATATAATAAAAGTATATCTTTAGGGTTCTAACTCTCTACAAAGTTTTGAAAAATTGACATTTTTATGGTGATATTTCGCTATCCTCAATTTTGGCTCCTGAACTAAATACAAAAAAATATTTACTTTTTATTCTATTTGGGTGTAAATTATACATAACGTTTCGATTTGCATGCAACAACACGTTACCAGCAACTTCGAATTTGTTGGGTTTCAACCTGCAAATACCCTCAAGTTTGAACTTGTTTTGAGGACTTTCTTGACTTGACTCGCGAGTGTTTTCTTCGTAGCCAAAATAATTGTTATGCCATAAAAGTACCATGGCGATTGTTACAGTTAGTAAAAGCGGATTTTGTGATTTTTAAATAAGAAGCTCGAGGCGTAGTCAGACTACTTTTGCTATGTTCGGACCATACAAAAAACTTGACAATCAGCAGCTACCAACTATAAGGGGCGTCATTTAATTTATTTTATTTGTCAAGAATGACCTGAAATTCAGGAATAATTGAAAATATCTATCCAAATCAGATAGTATCGTGATTGTATCCGAAGGACCAATAATATTTGGACCAAAACTTCGATCCCAGTTGCAACTAAGGAACGAGTTATTTAATTAGTGAAATCCAATTTCGAAAAGTATCTCAATTTGAAAAGATACCCCAAAAACAAAGGAAATGATAGTTTTGAAAATAAATTGAAATGTTTTTTAGTCATCTGAGAAACTTTTTGACGTTTCCGCTTGTAAATGTACTTCATTTGAATCTTGTTCATGTCTAAAACCTAAGAAAGTTTACATCAATGAGAGAAGTTTATGTTGGATCAAATAAATGATAGGAAAATGGTTATAAGCGGTTTTGATAAGAAAAAAACGGCTAGATTAATTAAACGACAGCAGAGATAAATTTTAGAGTCAATAAGGGTAACAAAAAAGCCATGTTCTATTCATGAAACCGATTCTGTCTCAGCAAATTGTGATGAAGATTCAGTGCGTGAATCTTCCCCAGAAACGTATCCGATAACAGAGGCGTCCCCGACAAACTCTCCCTCGACAGAGACACCATTGACTTCGGCGAATTGGAATACATTGCCTTTGCCGACAGCTAAAATCTGTGATAGATACGGTTTATCTACGCAATCTGCTGCTGCTGTTGCTTCTGCGGTTTTGACTGACGTCGGCTTAGTTTCTACCGAAGATTTAACTCTGGTTATTGATAAAAATAAGATCTACAGAGATGTATTTAAAGCCCGGAAGCTTCAAAAGATATTGGAGGTATTGTTATAAAAAGCATTTACTTTGATGGACGAAAAGACCATCGCAAAGAAGTTTTAGAAGACCACATCTCCATTTTAGCACAGCCTGGATAAATTTATTTGGGACACACAATACCGAAAGACGTGGCACTGCAAAGGGAATTCTTACTTCGATCACAACTTTAGTAGAGGGTCGAGGTTGGAATTAAGATGACGTGATTTGCGTTGAATGTGACGGAATTGCAACTAACACCGATTGGAAGGGTGGCGTGATTCAATATTTAGAGGATTATTCGCAGAGACCGTTACAATGGTGTGTTTGTATGTTTCATGTCAATGAGTTACCCCTTCGTCATTTATTCTTGACCTTAGATGGTTGCACTTCGGGTCCTAGAGAACATAACAGACGCCTTACAAAGTGTAACTTACGTTACTTCTAGAGATGGCTTTATTAGAACCAGGATGCAATCTCGAGCAGAAATACCAAATTTTTGGGCATAAAAATAAGTTTAAATTTTTAGTTTTTGTCATTGAGTATTATCTATATTTCGATTGTATTATTTTCATGTGTTTTGTTTCATTAATTTCAGTACTAAAATACCTTTAAAACAAGAATTTTTTTTATTTTAGGCAAACGGTTTAACTCTATAAAAACTTAAAATTTACAAAACTTCAAAGCTCGGTAGAGCCCTCAAGATGATAAACAATTCTATTTTTTGTTACCTTTTTCGCAATTTGATTGGGAGATATTGTGATGGGTAATTGGGAACAAGGCAAGCACTCACCTTTCTTCCTTCGATTCTTTGGTTCTCCTCTTGCCTCTTCTTTATCTCCTAAACTTCTAGCGGCGAGGTGTTTCCCGTTAAATTTAAGGCAAAACACTCGCGTCAATAATTAAATCTTTGATTTAATTTGCGGTAGTTCACAGCGGAAAATTATGCGGTCACTTTCTTTACTTGATTTGATTTGATTTGATTGTGTAGCTCAATTTTTTTTTTCTCATACATGGACGGGACACCCTCTTATATACATCCCTCTTCTGGATTCAATAATAAGTGATCTACAGGACCGTCTGTCTCTTGAAATACTTAATTTGTTTCAACTAAGCGTTTTCATGCCAAAAAGAGAATACAGTAATCAAGACATTGAAACTGTGAAACAACTTGCAACCGATTATACATTGTTACTAGATAATACTCCAGTTTCTGTCGTTGTAAACGAATATCGGCTGTGGATGGTAAAGTGACAGCGGGGTCAGGACATACCGCAGTCGATTTCTGACCTTATTTTAAATTGCGATATTGAGATGTATCCTAATACAAGAATTTTTTTATGTATTATGGCTACACTACCTGTTAGTGTAGCGACAGCGGAAAGATCTTTCTCTACGTTACGAAAAATCAAATCGTGGCTAAGAGCTTCAATGGTTGAAGAACGTCTAACCGGACTCGCACTTCTCCACGTCCATAAAAACGTATCCATTGGAGTAGATGAAGTGATAACGCGTTTCGGGAGAAGACGTAAAAGAAAAAATTATTTTGTTATTTAAATATAGGTAGATATTTTTAAGTACAGTAGGTACTTACATTTATTAATAAAATACCTACGTTTTACTTGTAAGTATCTATTATTATCAAAATTAATTTATAACTTTTAACTTATAACTTTAAAAAAAAAAAAAAAAACTTTTTGTGACTTGACCACGACTATGTGACCCCCCCTGGCGCCAAAGCTGGATCCGCCCTTGCATCCACCGTACTCTCCGGACCTTGCCCCAAAAGATTACCATTTTTTTCGAAATTTGGATAATTTCTTGCAAAAGAAAAAATTCAACTCCGATGGGGCAGTCCAAACCGCCTTCAAAGATTTTATTGATTCCCGTGCGAATGGTTTTTTTAGTAAAGGGATCGATGAACTACCTATGAGATGGCAAAAGTGCATAGATAGCAATGGTACATACTTCGATTAAATAAATATATTATAATTAAAAAAAATCGGCTTTATGTTCCTCCCATACTAAACGCCAATTTCATATGTAAGGACCTAATATTTAGAACAAAAATATTGAAATACAATAATTTTAGTGTTATTGCTTCCATGGTTTTATTCGATAAACATGTGTGTACATTTCTGACAGTATATTTCGTTATTATTTTCATAATTAATGAATAAGTAATTATTGTACAAGTAATTATTGAAATATAATTAATATAGTAATTAAATATAGTAATAAGTAATTATTGAAGTCTGTATATTGAGAAAGCAGAAACTGCAACTTCTTAGCGATTATTGTTGATTTTTACATGAATATAACCATCACAAAAAAGTGTCTAAAAATCGGCAATCGTGCGCGAAATTGCACGCCACACAGGATACATTCCACGTCATGTACGGCCGGCATCCGACCGGTTAGACGACGAGTCGAAAATATTCGAACATAAATGTATAAATATCATCATCTAAGTTATGGACACAAGCGATATTGAAAAAAATGCCTATTTGATGTCACCTCTCTCCATAACTTTCGAGTAATTGTGTGCTAATATTAAAGTTAATTAATCAACAAATAGTACGCTGTTACGTAATTTAAATTTACCATAAATGGAAGTTTACTTCTTGAGTGGTTTCCGGTTGACCAAAAAACCAAAATAAACAATGCAACTAATTAAGCACTGAACTGTAAGGAAAGAAAGGTTTAAATAGCCGCGTTCAAGAGCACGCATTCTTATTTTCCGAATTCTGTTATTGAGATAACTACTGTTAATACTTTGTACAATAAATAACGAGATTGTAGTCCGTATTTTGTTATTTTATTTATTTATTAAGTAATTTGAAAAATCCAAAAATTTATTAATTTTTTTAACGAAAATTTGATAGATCTTCTTGATCGTCGCCACGAGTCTGCTTGCAAAGTTTCAGCTCGATTGGATCACGGGAAAGGGGTTCAAAATGGATCCAAAGTTTTTTCGTCAGACAAGAAGACAAGCAGACGTCACGACTTAATATAAAGGGAGTAATAAAAAGCAGGAATATCAAAAGCAAACATCAATAATAAGTAATGCGTATAATGTATATAATGCACATGGTAAGGAAGAGTGACGAGTTTATAGTGTCTCCCATACGATACTCTTCACATTAAGGGCCGGTCTTATAAACGAAAGACCAAATTTCCGTTAGTCAATCGACAATATACTAACGGATGGCCGTTCGTTTATAAATGTTACCGATGCTCGTCTTATAAAACTTTTTTTACCGTCCGTAAGTATCGCAATATCGCACTGCTCTTGTCTATGATTTTAGAGCTGTCAAAAGCGAATTATATCTCTTTTCTATCTAAAATTTCTCGCTCGCATCAGATTTTTGGGATACTTCACACAACACTACATTGGTAATAGCCTTTAAAACCCCAACTTAGTCTGAGCAGCTAATAACATTGATCCTAGAGCATAGAATCTCGAGGCAACAAGCAATTTTGTAGTTAGTGATAATGTCAGATTCCTACGGATGCGCCTTTTTACATTGTTCCTAATATCTTCTAGAAGCTCATATAAGCTCTTGAGCAGACCTTTTTGACAAGCGAAAGCGGTAGATAAAATCTGCGTCATCTAAAATATTAAAATAATCCACTCGTATATTGAACATTCTTTGTCGTCGAGTTTGTTCTTTATCCGACGAACTTGAATACAATAATAGCTCGACATCGTTATGTGAAAACATTTTTCCTTGAAAATGTAGCAACAGTCAGCACGGTACATATTAAACAAACAGCATTAAACGCAAATTGACAGCGGACCTAACCTTAAAAAATAATACGTCAATCTGTCATACTTCTGTCAGTTTCAACTAACGGACGGTAAACTGGTGGTTCGACTGTCGGTATCGGCCGTCGGTAAAATTTTACTAAAATTTGATTAACGGATTGTTATAAGACGAAAAAAGTGACGTTTGTATCAAATTTCAGTTTATTTGGTCTGAAATTTAACTAACGGACGTTTATAAGACCGGCCCTTACTATTAAACATATCCATTGAATTATTTATCTGTCATAATGTGAGGTATAAAAGCAAAGGCATAAATCCAAAAAAATTAATGCAGTCATCTAGGATTACTAATTTATAATGTACTGAATTCAAGATTTTATTGGAAACATAGCTTATACATTTATTGATAACTAAAACATTCAGTACATTTTAAATTAGTAATCCACAGTGACTGTATTCAGAACAATTTAATTTTTAGAATACTGTTGCCTTTGCTTTTATACCTTTTATAATAGTATAATTTTTAAATGAAGACGGAAAAGATTATAGAAACTTTAAAACTAAATTGAAAAATCTATATTTAATGTTATTAGAACACCTTAATTTTTATAACTTAATCTAATGTTTCTAGATACATTTTATTTTTCTGAATTCATATCCTTTTTTACCATTCAAATGTAATGCTACTAATGATTACATTAACAATATACAAGACAGTGCCCCCACTCTTAAACACGAGAATTAAATTCTCAAAAAAAAAAATTGATTATATTATTTGTATATATATCTACTTTTTTTTATTTTATTAATTAAACACACATGTTTCCGAAAAACCTTTCCATCGTCAGGGTGTTGTATAACTGTCAAAATATCAGAATGAAATGTCTTCTGGTTCTTGTTTTTCTAAATTATTCGAAAAATTATTTTTAAATATTATTATAATTTAGAAAAACAAGAACCGAAAGACATTTCATTCTGATATTTTGACATATTTGATATTTATAATAATATTTAAAAATAATTTTTCAAATAATTTAGAAAAACAAGAACCAGAAGACATTTCATTCTGATATTTTGACATTTATACAACACCCTGACGATGGAAAGGTTTTTATGAAACATGTTGGTGTAATTAATCAAATAAAAAAAGTAGATATATAAAAATAATATAATCAATATTTTTTTTAAATGTCAATCTACAATGTTGCTGAATCAATTGAAAAAAAATAATTCCCTATTAAAGGTGAGTAAGCGTCAATATTCTCATTTTGTTATGTAAATATGTGATATGTAATTAAACGTGCTATTTACAATGCAATTAAATAAAGCACACAGTCAGCTGGAGGAAGCTGCAATAGTTCTCCGTACGTATAACACACCAGTGTATAAATGCCCATTATTTATTAGACAATTTGAGTAATCACAGTTCATTATGAAGAAAGTTATCATTTATAAATTCTATGCTAATAATACTAAATTGCGTGTATTCGAGTAACGAGTGGTTAGATATGGTACGTACTTATGCGTAATGATCTCACTACTCGACAAGTGGTGTAATTTTCATAAAAAATGCGTCGTTTATCTAACTACTAGTTATGATGATTGCAACGTTTGATCTATGGCGGACTAATATACCAAAACCAAGTATACGTGCTGTAATAGAGGTGGTCCACAATGGCTAACGGCTAGATTCCGGCCTAAATAATGGGTCAAACATATTTTATCTCATTTTAATTAAGGATACACATACGAAGACATTAATAATACCTACTGTAACGGGGCTAAAAAGAATTGCGCACTTCTGTCACATGTCACAACAACACTATCGAAGAATCGAGAGCGGTCTACAATGTTCTACGGCTTTCGGGAAGCATCTTAAGCATTGTGAAAACGTCAATAAAAGCCTGGAAGCCGCGAGAAAGTTGTCTCAAACACTAGAAACGCCTAGAAGGTTGGATATCGGCATTTGTCAGATATAAATAGGACCGCGCGCGGAATTAACGGAGTTGTTGTTTTTAACGCGCTTTACAGTGGAAGAGAAGCGAAGGCAGCCGCGAGCTGCGGAGGCCAGTGTGGCCAGCCAAGCGATAATTTGACGGCGAATAATCTGGATAGCGAATTAAACCGAAGCGAATAATAAGTGCGGAAACTGGATGGAATGTTCTAGTAAATTTTGAATACAGTGTTCAAGCGATAATAAAGTGTCTATTTACGAGTGATAGATTACGAAACAGTTGAATTTAAATAATAGCGTTAAGTGACTTTGTGCGTTTGATTAATTAATTAATCAGTAATTAATAAATTCGTTATTAAATTCCAGCGTTTTAATTAATTTCTCCCGCAGCCACGACACGTGACAACACATACATACATAGACCTCGTATGTATAGGCAGATGTATTACACAAATATCTTTATGCTGTACTACTATTTCTCTTTTTTCTTGTCTCTTCCTGAATTTACAAATTAGACCTGTCTTTTACTCCCCACTCCTTATATACACACTTGAACGCATCCAACATAAATTTCTACGTTACATTAACTATCGAATTCACACGCTAATTGAAAATATCAACTATACAGATTCACAATTTTTAACTGGATTATTACCGTTATCCAGCAGGAGAGTTTTATCTGATTTGATTTTACTTTTACAAAATTATTGACTCGCATTTTGACACCTTCAATAAACTGTTTACACACTATTGTCAATTCATACTGTAATTTTTTGTTTTACTATATACTACACTTTTGATTTTTTGTATATAGGTACTTTTTGTACCGTATGTTGAAATAAATGTAATTAATTAAATAAGTAAATAAATTCTTGAATTAATTAATTTTTTGGCTTTCTTGGTTTGTTCTTAACCTTTTTTTAAATTAAATATTAAATAAAAATAAATCAAAATTTAATAAAAAAAGATAAAAATCAAATTTAAAAAAATATATATATAAAAAAGACCACACAATTTTCCACAGAATTAACACGTATGGCAACAATAACTTAAGTTATACAAAAAAATAAAAAAGTGAATGTTTTAAGTTACTAACAAATTATGAAAGTCGAAGAATTAAAGGTAAAATGGAAATCAGGAATAGATAGGAAAGGACAGATCTACTTAGTAAAATGGGGAAGAGAAAAGAAGAAAAAGAAGTGCAAAAGATATGTATAGCACAAAGATATCTGATCAATATAGCTGCATATCCATAAACGAGGTCTGGACAAAAGAAAAAAGATGAATGAAAGGAAGAGAAAAAAGTTTTATGACTGAGGTGAATGAATATTCAGGAGTTTTAAATTCAAAGATTGATGAATTGAAGAGATCCAAGTTGCTGAATATAGTGTTGAACAAATTAGACAAGCGATAAGCGATAAAAGAGTTTTGCCGGGAGTTGGTATTACAGTGTGAAAGGCTCAAGGTCTCGCCCGATCTAGTGGATCTTCCGGGTACTCTCAGGGAGATGCGCTGCAGCAATGCTGGGCAATCAATCTTACAATTAGCTAGTTTAAGAAGAAATACAACATCAGCAGTATTTCTGCGACAGACCAGGGATGTAATATTAAAGAAGGTCTCGGAATCTATGTTACTGATGTGAGTACGATGGAAACGAAAGTCGAAATATTAAATGTAATTATTCTCCTTTCTTTGATATAAACAAGAATTAGGAACAAAACAACAATTGCAACTCTATTTCAGACACAAAAAATAGTGAAAACGCAATTAAGTTTCACTTTGAACGTGCGTAATTGACACACGGTCAAATTCATATATTTTTCATTTTGTACATTTTTTAGATAATGTGTTTATGTATTTTCAATTTCCTTTTGCGGTCGAATCCGAAAACAAAATCACAGACATAATATATTAAACGACTTTATTAATATGATTGCTTGAATTAAACAGTTATATTGCCTTTACGGTGCATAAATTCTCAAAAATTGACGATAAAATTGTGTCAAGTGATAAAAGTGTCATCCTGAACATGTTATTTTCGCTGCCGCGAAAGAAAAATCAACGTATATGTGCTTATTGCTCGAAGCTCATTTGAATTGCAAATACTAGTGATTTAACTGGTGTGTTCATTTTTTCACATTTTAAGTATGGCAATAAATCATTGCGATGAATAAATATTCGTTGTAATTCAATAAATATTAATATATGGAAAAAATCTTACAAATTGATTATACTACCGGACACCACCTCTTAACACACGTCATAAACTGCAGATATGTATGTACACATGGATAGAATTGGTTCGCCACCAGAAAGGTACATAGGTAGTAATCTGAAAGAATTACACCTTACTTCCTACTTATAATACACCTTTCAAACTTATATTGGATGATACTAGAAGGTTCTAGGATGATCCACACAACTCTCTTAACGACTGGGCTGCTATCGTAAATTCCCGAAACATCGAGAAAAACATTTGTGTCCAGTGATTTTTTGAGTAATAAATAAAAGTTAAAATTGTTGAAGTATTTCATTTATCTCTCACAGCTACGTCCTGTGACAATAATAATAAATACTAGATATAAACCATTGATGAGACAATGATAATTATTTTTTTTAAATAGAGATGCAAACACGGAATACGTGTCACATCAATATTCTTACTATTTTCAAACTAAGCTAAATGCTTGTGCTATGAAAATATGTTGGTTCGAAGTGAGGTTCAAACCCGCGACCTTTGGAACACGAGGCGAGAGTCCTAACACAAGACCAACAAGCTTAATTGTTGTTGTTGTTTGTTTTTTTAATGTTAAACTAATGTAACGTTATATTTGCCTACTAGACGGATAGCTGTCAATATACTAAGTTTATTTCAAAATTGAATAAAAAATTATTAATCCTCGTAGATCTAGATAATGACGGAAATTAAATGATCTTTATATTCTTCATTTATTTTGACAGTGAGAAGTGCTGACATAAGGCTCACACTCGGCATGGAGCCCCTACTCCTACACATAGAAAAATCACAAATGTGGTGGCATGGACACGTGCTAATAATGCCAGAGGAACGAATACCAAGAAGAATCCTCCTGGCAACCTGAACAAAAAAATATATATGAAAGCAGAGTGGGTCTAGACTAGGTCATGCAGAAGCAGCGCAAGACAGGGTAATATGGAAGCACCTTGTCGAGTCTTTGAGCCCCCGACCCTACTAGGACAAGGGGATAAATTATTAATTTTGATTATTAATTTATCAAAAATAAAAATCGCTATTTGTAATTAATATTAATAAAATGAAACCTTTGTTTAAACAACTATATGTTTTTATTGAATTATCAACATCTTTCGGGGGCAATGCTCCGATGACTAATTAAGTTCAAATGTGAAAACAAATTAGTAAAGTATCTATACAAAGTGATTTCTTTATATTAATTTAAATATGTTACCACACATTTATATTCCTATTATTTATGAAAATTTACAATTGTTAAATAATTATTTCTTTCGCCTACGAATTCAAGCTAAATTTTTTTCAAATATTTAGAATAACATATTCTTTTAATAGTGTAAAAATATATATGTACCTACAACCCCTTTTTTCGTTTTTCGACGACTTTTTGTATAACTCATATTTATGTTGATACTTTGTAAATAAAAGTTTTAATAAAACTATATATGTACCTATGTGGGGTATTACTAATTTATAATGTACTGAATTCGAGATTTTATAGGAAACGTAGCCTATAAATGTATAAGAAACACGATTTTGAAAGGGATTTTTATATAAAGTCGAGAATTCAGTACATTTTAATTTCTGCTTTCAAAACAATTTTTTTAAAGTTTTTGGATATTGCTGCCTTTGATTTTATACCCCACATATATAATATACCTATTTAAAAATAAATGAGTTTTTATGTTGTCATTGTGTAGCACAAATGGAGGAGTGAAGAAAAGTGATTATATCTTTTCAGGGTCCTAGAATACAAATACAATTGTGCAAAATTTGAAACGGATGGCATACTATACATCTACGATGTGGTGGCTAGGGAGAGTGGGAAACGTAACTAAGTGGAAAAAGTACTAAGAGAATAAGCATCAAGGATGAGGGGTTTTAAAAAATAAATCACTTTTTGCAGATGTGGTTACGTGTGTTGAAACGATATGTACAGCATTTAATGAAGCATTAAATGATAAGAAAGCAGAGTGAAAGGAATAACTGTCGCAGAGATTGTGTTCGACAATCTAATTTTGAATAAATTTGAATGTTAATATATTTCGTGTTACCGCTTAGGAAAAACCGCGAAACCTTCAAATGCTCTAAATACACACTATAATTATATTCAAATCAAATTAATTGAATGCTGTATATCTTTTGTATACAATAAGATATCCATTCACAATACAAATTATGTATTAATTTCACCGACGAATAGATTACACAGGCATAGTATTGGAAATGCTTATTTGTCAGATATATTTTCAGATGACTAATATCATTACTAATGTTCGGCATTGGATGGTCGGCAGGAGTAACACTGAAAGATAGGATTAAGAATTCACGAATTCGTGGTAGCCTGCGTGTCACGGACATAAACGGAGGAACGACAGCTGAGATGGTATGGGCACGTAAGACGGAGACCGCCAGATCACACGGTAAAGCAGGATATGTCTGGGGAGCTTCATCGACAGTCTTCCAGAGGAAGAAAACCAAAGAACTCCTGGATGACTCAATTCTCCAAAATCAAGGCCTGGATAAAAGCGATACCCAGAACCAAAGAGGATACAACTCCAACAACCTACTTAGGCAATGATTTGGAACAGTGCAAGGATGAAGGAATGTTCTTTGGTAAAAAATTTATTTCTATAATTTAGTTTGCATTTTTATCTTCATTTTTAATATGTACGCATTAAATTTAAGTTTGTCACAAATTCTTCTGTGTAAAGTTTTCTGGGATATTCTGGCGTGTATATGTGACCTCTCTGGCCGACGTTTCGGATCCCATCGCAGGGTCCATCATCAAGGTTGATGCGATGATGATGGACCCTGCAATGGGATGCGAAACGTCGGTCAGAGAGGTCACATATACACGGCAGAATATCCCAGAAAACTATATTCAGAAGATTCTGAACGGCCGTGAAAACCTAAGAACACTTTTTTCACAAATTTTACATTTGAATAAATTGAAAATAATTACAAAAATATTGTTTTCGGATTTCTTTGACCTTTCGCATCTGAATTTTTATGGCAGTCATTTGTAACCCTTTTAATTCATCTTATTTTTAGAAGCCACATCCACACATCGATGCAGTGTGATCTGCGATACCTGCCTGCAGACCACAAAGGCTGTGCCACTTAACCGCCTCGACAAAGCGGAAGACTTTCCGTCCGAATCTCGACAATGCTGCTGGAACAGCGGCGCACAATTGGAAACCAAATAGCCCACCATTACCATACATAAATTGCTTGTACTCCAATGACCTACATGTCGCTCGCATCAGCATAACGACATCTCGGCGGTACGTGTTTGTGTATATGCACTCTCTCTCTTGAGCTAAAAGCGTGTTTACTCTACACTACCTGCTTTTCGTTGCCGGTGGTAACATCCGTTATATCAGCTAAGATCATGACTTAACCCGTCTATTGATTTATGACTTCAGTCGTAGAACGAGTTAACTTCGTTCCAAATGGAGGACGTGCACTGATTTTGAAGAATTTAGAAGTATTTGCGTGGCACGAAGTGCCCGGCACTCGGACAGTAAACAACATTGCGGGAATTTAACGACCAGTTTAACAATGAAACCTATATTTTGTTTGAAGAGGTTATTCATTGTACCTTGGCTACCTACTTATAATGTTAATCCTTCACCGCCAATCGTGATGGTGGAAAAGTCTTGGAAGTGAAAATTAGCACACTTCCCCTCATCCAATCGAGCTGAAATTTCGCACATCGACTTGACGTCGGTGACGATACATTCTTACGTACATTTGGGGTCACACATACACACTTGCACACAAAAAAAAATGCAAATTTATCCGAGATGTTCGGGCAAGAACCCACTTTTTGGTACTATTCGATGATTATTAAAATCATTGACACTTTAAAATTTTTCTCTTTATTTAAAATGGCTGCAAAACAAAAGCCGGTTGTTATTCTGTAAAGACTTCCGTCGTATAAAAATACCAATGAAAATACAATAATATAAACACTGAAGAAACCATTAACGTATTATAAAATAAACACGCTATTCCCATACTAGCCGGCTTTCATATGTAGCAAATATCGCATTCAAAGAGAGAACAAATTTTTTATTTTGATTTTTTTTTGGCGTAGTTTTCGTAGTCGGCGTTTTGTTTCGGTCTGTTCGGTAACGAATGCAAGTAAGGCAATTACCTTATTTTCGACTTGTCACGATTTCACGCTTGTAACGTATCTACAGTTTATTATATCATTGGAAGAAACGATTTATATCTTAAATTTAATTTAGTACCAATGTGATACAAATTAATCTTAGTCAAGAATACAATAAAATAGAAACAGAAACCTCGCGTATAAAGGATTAATAATAATAATACAAACTATGTATTTATGGTTTGATTTTTTTTATCAAATTCGCTACTGGTTTTGACGTCTAAGTCATGAGTATTATTCAAACTCAATTAAAATATCATCATAACTGATGGCTCTACAACCTTTGGTGGGTCTTGGTCTCCTAAAGAGTCTTCCACCACTGATTTTGGTCTTGCCTCAGCTCTCTCCAGTTCTGCATCTCCAAGGCAAATTGTCACTCTTAAAAATGTTCTTAGGATTCCACGGTCATTCAAAATCAACGCAATTCTTATCAAACACTGATAAGGATGCTTTCGACACGGTATTGCGAGCCAATACTTAACGACTACTTTATCAACACACATTACAACACATCAGCCCTGGAATGGGATCTGAAAAGTCGTAGAAACACGGCAGGATATCCCAGAAAACTCAAACCAGAAGGTTGTCACTCTTATTTACCTACCTACCATCACGCCATTTCCACGCGGGGATTGGCAGAGAAAATAGAGCTCCACACTTTTCTGTCCTAACACGCACCTCTTGCCTCATTGTCATTCTTACGTCCGGGTTCATTCCATGTATATTTGTAAATAAGTTTTTCCGCTCCTGATTCTTGCAACTAGTAGTGGTAGTGAAGAGGTTTTGTGTGGACTCCTCCCAGCGCTGCTTGCACTCATATGAGTTTAATTGGAATAATAAGTCGAATCGAGTGGTGAAGGTTATTCCCTTATAAATGCTCTGGGTATGCAGTGGGTCTCTCTTCACTATTCCATAAATTAGTATCGAAAACACATAGTATCTAACCATTTGCATTCGTGATCCAAGGTTGAGATCTTGACACCAGAACGTATTTTTCATGTGGCTGGAGGTTGCAAGAGCTTGCTCAAAACGACATTTGATTTTAATACAAGGATCATTTACTTTGCAGCAAAAGTATACAATATCGTAACGAGGCTAAAAATAATCACTCATGTCAAGTGACAGTTGTTTGAAATGATCACAACACTAACGAAGATTCCAGAACGGCTTAGCGTAATCTACGGCTTATGGGAAACATCGAGAAACATCTACAAAAGTCGGAATGCCACGAGAAAGTTCTCGTAAACACTGGGAACGCCTAGAAGGCTCGATATCAGCGGATATAAATAAGACCGCGCGCGGGAATAAGGAGTTGTTGTTTTTATCACGCTTAACAGTGGCACAGAAGTGAAGGCAGCCGTGAGCTGCGAAGGCCAGGGTGGCAAAGCGAGCGGTAATTCGACAGCGAATCATCTGGAAAAGTTCTTACGTAGCGAAGTAAACCGAAGCGAAATAATACGTATGGAAATCGGATGGAATGTTCTAGTGAATAGTGAATAAAGTGTTAAAGCGATTATAAAGTGTCTATTTATATTTAATAGAGTTAAGTCAAAGAGTGACTTTAGTACGATTAATCAATAAATCCTGTATTAACGTTTTGCGACAATACTTTGACGAACCTTCTATCTAATTTTGTTCTAGCAATACAAAGATTTACCCTGTCAACCGCATTATTTTTGATTAGGAAGTTACCGAGTTCCAGGTTGTTGTATTCCCGGTTATGCCCTGCGATTTCATCTTGAGAATACTTGACTACAAGGCTTTACTTTGTGAACAGAAAGACAATATACCTCGCGCTCTTTGCTTCCGATTGATACGAGCTATAGTGGTTAATACTACCATTACGACGCACATAAATCTCCACGCCCCCAATAGCTATCTTCACCAGCGTAGGCCGCTCCGACTCCCGCTGCGCAGGACCAGCGAGCCCGCGGCACACCCAGTAGACGAGCTGGACCGAATCGCTTCCGAAGACAGGTATATTCCATTTCAGAGAAAAGTAGGCACTTCGAATGTGGTTTGCATCTGCTAACTGTATGGCAAGTAACGTTTCTTAGTCTAACTAGTAATAACTTTTCTGAATTCGCGAATCACAACATGGAAAATAATCAATAACTTTAATCAAGATATATTATAGATGCCTACAGACCTTAAACTGTTTTACATGAGAAGACAGATGCAGAAATCTGAGTGCTTATAGGGCCTACGGCCTGTTATTGGCTGGCTTGGGTAATCACTTTACGCAATCCAACGTTCGCCGATACCTTCCATACGGACCACAACATCTATCAAATTTGGAATGTTGTATACGACATGTCACGTAATTAACGCAAGCCTTGAAAGTACTTTGTTAAGAATCGGCTACTGGTCTAAAATGTTCAAGCAACCATGACCTAATGTCAATGGTTATGGAGATATGCAATATCAAAATTTGTATTTTTTTCAATATTTGTGACTTATATTTTGCAAAAGGTTGAACTATCATTACAGTAACTTATATCGATTATGATTAATTCATTTGCTTCAATACAACTTAAATAAAATGATAAAAACATTACAAAAATTAAAAAAAAAAAATTACAAGGTTTTTATTTTGTTTTGGTTTTTTTATTTTTTTTATTTTTTTTATTTTGTTTTGAAGAAAATGAATTTTTCATAATCAATGTAAGTTACTGTAGTGATAGTTCAACTTTTTGCAAAAAATAAGTCAGAAATATTGAAAAAAAATTAAACTTTGATATTGCATATCTCCATAACTATTGACATTAGGTCATGGTTGCTTGAACATTTTAGGCCAGTAGCCGATTCTTAATAAAGTACCTCAGGGTTTGCGTTGATTACGTGACATGTTGTAAATGGTATTTATGTACTGCGCTCCCTTTATTCGAAATAAATTACGTTACGATTGAAATTTCATTCCCACTATCCCATATCAGCACTAAAACATAAGGAAAAAAAACTCATGACATTCATGTCGTGCATGACAAAAAAAAAACTCTTCCAGTGACTAAGAGTCATTGCTGGCTCTTCAATATTCTTCCATGTCGATCTCAAATCCCGTACAGACGTTATTTGACGTCCAAGATACCGGATTTACACCTAACTATGAAATCATTGTCAAATTATTTTTCCCTGTGTGTACAGTTGAGGCCTATTCTGCAATGAATAATTGGCAAAAACCTTCAGCTTAATATTTATTTTGAAGGGCTTTTCTTGCGTCTTTGCTTAGCTTATTAAATTCAGTGGTAAGGTAATCTTATCACCATAAGGAAACTTGTAAAAGCTCGTAAATTTCATACCTTTTAGCCGTGAAATTTCCCGGAGCACAGAAGAAAGGGAGTTAATAAAATATTTTATCTTGATGTTGAATGCAAAGCGTAATTGCGGCATACTTTATCATCGTCTTTCATTTGCATTTAATATCATACTGTTGCCAACGTGTACTAAAATATAATAGTTCTTCGGTCGCACAGATTTGTCTCGCGAAATGAGATAAATAATTAAAGTCATATAAATTGTTTATAGTAATTTTCATTCTGTTTAAGGTGGAATTTTTATGGACTTGCATTAAGGATGCCTTGAAAGCTTCGATAAAATTATTTTATTACCTTTTGAGAATTTACGTAGCGAGGAATCTCTATCCATCGTTCAGTGTCTAGGATGATATTATATTCAAGCTGTAACCCGTCGAACCAGAGCTGGCGTAAGACCGAAACCGGTGGAGAAAGACTCTTGAGGAGGCCAAAACCTATCAGTGGTTTTTGCTTTCTCAATAGTTAAAAAGTCTTCTTGTAGAGCCAACGGCAATGATGATGACGGAAACATAATTCTAAAATTTACGACTATACTATTTTAAGGATCACAAATAAGTAAATCAATACGATAAGTGTTTGGTTGCTGAATGGATTTGGTCAGAATCGCTACAAATGAAGGAGTGATTCTCCTTGACCACAATTATCCTTGGATCTGAAAAGAAATATAGTACTTCCCTTTGTCACACTTTCACACAAAATGATCCATTGTTCAGATCTGAAGTCAGATCTAGTCACAGAAGTTACAAAATGAGTCTCAAAGTCAAGGCAGAAAATAACTGAGATAAGACTTTATTGATTCTGATTTAAAAAATATTCATTATTTTATTTGTATATACCTATCTACTTTTTTTATTTGATTTATTACACTAACAGGTTTTAGAAAAACCTTTCCATCGTCAGGGTGTTGTATAACTGTCAAAATATCAGAATGAAATGTCATTTGTTTCTTGTTTATACAAATTATTTTAAAAATTATTTTTAAATATTATTACTGAAGTTCTTGATTACTCGCAATTATTGGAAAAAAATTTAGAATTGGGCTAGTAGTTAAATTTAATTGATTATTAATAATATTTTATTTACACATGCTTTACTAATTTCTAATGATTCTAAATTTTTCAATTTTAGACCAAAGTTATTTATATGTAAAATAGAAAGTCCTAAATTTTTATCAAAACAGTGATCATTTTCTAATAAATGAATTGCAAATTCAGAAAAACCACGCTGACGATGGAAAGGTTTTTCTGAAACATGTTGATGTAATCAATCAAATAAAAAAAAGTAGATACATACAAATAATATAATCAATATTTTTTAAAAATGTCAATCTACAATGTTGCTGAATCAATTTAAAAAAAAAAAACAAAATTCTGATTTACATCAAGCGATGTTCATAGGGTACCAGATGGCGCCCTCCTACGACTCCATAAATTATTCGAGCGCCATCCGTTAGATAGTGCTGTAACATTAGGCATGTAATTTATTTTACCGAGTTGTTTTCGTATGGTTCCCGTCGGTTGAACAGAATGCAATCAGCTGATTGGATTTATTCTAAATATTTACCGTCATTCTGGATGTTTGTACGCACTGATTGTTTGGGCGTACATTGTTTAATTGTTTATTGAAGGTTTGCTGCAGAAATGACCTCAGCGCTATCAACCTACGCGAGGCATTAAATAGCTCCTTTGTCTGTTTTAAGATACTGATAGATTAAACAAAAGCATTGGGTTCTTTCTCATCTAAGCGCAGCTGTAGGGTGTTTTTTTAATATATAAATTTATCCCAATAATAATAATTTTGGTGTCTGTCTTTGTGTCCGTAATTTAAAAAAAACCGACATGTAAAAGAACGTAATTTTTGACGGGTTATAGCTAGTAATTAAATCAAAATCGTAGTATTGGCTTTATTGGAAGTATAATCCTACGCCATTGGTCACAAAATATTCGGATCATGGACAAATTTGATGGACGCAAACAATTAAAATAAGAGATGCAATGATATGAAGTTGTATAATATTTTTTTCTACTCTTATTCTTCCATATATTTCCATAACAACCACCTTTACACCAGTAACTCCGGAAAACTTTGATATTGCATATCTCCATAACTATTGATATTAGGTCATAGTTGCTTTAACACTTTCGACTCATTATCAAGGCAGTAAGTAATCCACCTGTAAGATTTTTGCTACTAGCCACGAGGCACTGTATGAATAGTTAGTCCTACGGAGTTTCTCTGGTCAGACCTCGCAACTCTGTGCCTTTTTTAGTAGACTAGCGTAGAATAAAACCCTAACCAAAATATTTCAAAGTTTACAAGAACACAATACTGGATTTTTTCCTCAGAAAGACATCATTAATCAAGATATATTATAGATGTCTCATAGAAACGAAACTATTTTTTATATAGGAACTTGGGTATGGAAGTCTTTTTGGGAAGTTCATAGGGCTTACTAACTATCGTACGGCTGGCTTAAATGATCGCTTTACACAATGTGATGTTCGCCAATTCCACCCACGATAAATTTGTATATGTGTTTAACATGCACACCTTGTTTCGCATGTGAGTTGTATTTTTACTACCTCCACCTGCAATCGAAAACTCTGTCATTCCCATGACTCGGTACAGATGTCACCACTTTTAATGAGATATCTTTATTTACGACTTCTATGCCTACTTTCACATATATAAAATAATTAAGATATATTATACATGTCTCATAGAGACGAAATTATATTTTTTTATGGGAAAGTAGGTACGGAAGTTTTTTTTATTTTGGGTCTTAAGTGATCACTTTACACAATATTATGTTCCATTTTTGGAAGTTGTAAATATATTTAAGTTTTACAATACAACAAGTTGTATATGTATGTTGTAATTGTCAATAGCGCCGCCGGCGTCCAAAGCTTGTTTGTTCATACAAAAATACTTTCGTCTCTTTGAGACATCTATAATGTACAGGGTTATTTGTAAAACATTAATAACCTCGCAGGACTATACTCCTACCTTGATTACGAGTCGAAAATGTTCCAGCAGCCATGACCTAATATCAGTAGTTAAGGAGATATGCGACATCAAAATTTGCATTTTTTTTCAATATTTCTGACTTATTTTTTGTAAAACGTTGGACTATCATTACACAAACTTATATCGAATATAGAAATTCATTCCCTTTAATACAAGCAAAATAAGAAAATAAAAAGCTTCACATTCCAATTGGAATTTTTTCAGGGTTTTAATCATTTTATTTAACTTGTATTGAAACGAATGAATTTTTCGTAATTGACATTAGTTACTGTAATGATAGTCCAACGTTTTACAAAAAATAAGTCAGAAATATTGAAAAAAAAGTGCAAACTTTGATGTCGCATATCCCCTTAACTATTTATTTATTTATTTTATTAATTACACGGCTTAATAGCCTTTTACAACAGGTTTATACATAATTAAAATACAACAAACGATTAAATGTAAAAGAAAAATAAAGGGTATAAATGTAAAAGAGTATATATACATAGTTTAAACATAGTGAGGTTAGACATATATGTAAAAAAAAGTATATATGCAAAAAAGTGTAAAGTAGTGATCTCAGAAATTTTACTCACCGATAATATAGCAATATTAAATTTGAATAGCCAGGTATATATAAAAAATTTAAGACATTATATAAAAATTTAATATTTTGAAAAGAAATGATCATATAATGATTTTTTAAATTTTGAGAGAGATAGATTTAAAATGTCGACATATGTAGGTAGTTCATTGCCCAGTTTGTGCATTCGAGGTATGCTAGAATTTGAACGATAGTTTGTGTCCGAATTGTCACAATAAAACAGCATGTTTTGGCGGGTCCTACGGTTAGGTACTTTAAAATTAATACTATTCAGGAGTTCGCAACAGTCGAAATTTGAGTGTAATATTTTAAAAAGGAATATTAAATCTGTTAATTTTCTTCGATCTTCCAAGGTTAGGAGATTAAGATTAGTTTGCAAATATTTGTAGTTTATTTGGTCGATCGGAATATGAAGCTTAAAATTTTTTAAATTTTAAACTTTTAATATTTTTATATGAACCCTGTAAAAAGGAGACCAAATGATGGAATTGTATTCCAACTGACTACGGACCAAGGATACATATAAGAGATTTATTACATTAATTGATTCAAAGTCCTGTATTGATCTAAGTATGAAACCTAAGGTTTTCATACTTTTATTTGTAATAATGTTGACGTAACTTTTGAATTCTAATTTATGATATTAGGTCATGGCTGCTTGAACATTTTCGACTCATAATCAAGGCAGGAGTATAGTCCTGCGAGGTTATTAATGTTTTACAATAGATTAGAATAGAACCCTGGAAGCGGGCCCGTGCCGCAGATCGCACTGCCAGAGGCGCAGCGGCCCGGTGCAGCCGGCGCTAATTTTAAGCGGCCAGCGACTCGGGCCCACGCAGTTGGGCAGCCCTACTCCAGGGACGGGGAACCGGTTTCCCTGAACCGCCCGATCGGCCCGCACGGTGCGGTGGCTAAAATAAATACACGTACCCTCGAGGCGCGCCACTGTTCACGCCTCATTTCCACACCACGTCTTTTTTCGCTCTTTTCTGATTAAAGATAAGCGAGCCTGTATCATAGTCCAGCGGATCTGGAAAATTGCGAAATTGAGAAGAGATGAAGCGAAGAGTATTTAAGCAATATCCCAAATTGGGGTTTCTGAGATAAATACAAAAAATCTGTCACTACTCAATAGTGATGGTAAACCGGTTATTTTCGGTACAGTTATTAGGTATTTGTATCTGGCTGTGTCGATGATTGATACCTAAGACATAATTGTTGTCTACTCAGGTGTTAATCATCGACGCAATCAGATACAAATCTCAAATAAACGGTTCATGTGTCACCAGTCAAAATACCTTCACTTCTATTCGAGGAAATTTCTCTGGTATCTACGAAACTTATATCTCATTGGGAATAAGTTTTCCTTTTACAAAGGTGTATAAAGAAATATTTGATATTGCTGCCAAATAATGGGCATTGCTACTATGGCCATATACTTAACTTTATATTGCTGTCTTTGCTTTGGTCTTTCTGTCTAAAGTGGATTTTTTTTGTTTGACTGAAACTGATTGAAAAAAACACAATATCGACTCTCACTTTAGTATGAAGGACCCATTTTGTCACGTGACACGTCCTTGAAGGATGATTGGTTGACGTGGATATTGCTGTTTCTGCTAATAATGGTGATTTGGAAATATAATTTTAGTAGGAAAAGAGCTGTATTACCTTTGAAATCTCGAATTCAAAACATTCTTAATCCTCGGCATTCGAAACATCTTTAATTTTTTCTTTTAGATATTGCTGCCTTTACTTTTAAACCCCTCAAGTAGACTAAAAAAGAAAGAAATTCTCCCAAAAATATTGAAAACAAGTGAAATTTGCTCATTGTGGCAGTATTATTGATAAATAAACATCTTTTCACTTCGTATGAAAAAAAATGAGTGCCAGGGCGTACCGAGCAGCCAATGTAGCTTACGCAAAATGGCATTTAGGGCCAACTATTAACTTACCTAACCCTAGTGGAAGAAATGTTGATTATTATCTGGGAGACGAAGGTTTCTTGGAAATATATTCAGAGCCATAAATGAAGAATCAGATTGAACCGTGAATTACAATTCTTGTATGACAAACTATGTAGATATAGTGGCCACACTGAAGATCTCCCGGCTACGCTGCACTGAAAAGGTCCTCCAATCTACATATTGCACTGTACAAGCAACCCTATTGAAATACCTCAAAGAAGGACTGATAATGTAGAGAGCGATGCAAGAAAACAGGGTGCAAACTAATGAAGGACCTGGAAACCAAGATCCTCGTTGAATCGTAGCCACTTGATTACGATAATATTAAACAGGTAAATCTGAAAAAAAATTCAAGACGTGCTTCTATACGCTTTCTTTGTATACATTCATAATCGATTTTTAACATCACCCGTGCAGCATCCAAATATTAAACACCTCGTTTTAAAATTTAAAACAAATTTTCTAACGCATGCTCTTCAGCTGTTTCTTCGACTCTTGCTTTAAGTGACGTGTTAATAATATTAATCGAAATAATATCCAAATCATATGAATAATTATATATAGTGTAATGTCATCCGCTTTAAGTAAATGTTAAAAGTTTCAAAGGTCTAACTAGTCGGGAAGTTGTTAAAAAATCAACTGCAAGTCTCCACCACAACAAACAGTCAAGAGATTTAAATAAAGCGTGTAAAAACAGGAGATTTGAAAGCGTTAAGGGAAATTGTAACAGGGCGCGCATGTCTGAGCACATCTCTTGCAGCTGTGCAAGTCTTCATTTACCATTCTGCAATGCTCTCACTTTCCACCTGTCTATTCTTAGATTTGACTTACATTTGATCTACTGCTGCGTCCGCAACACCGCTCTTCAACGACCTCCAAAGTCTCTCGTTATTCTGCTCGGGTGCGTGAGGCAGTCAGCGGGAACATCAACGCGGCAATACGTGACAGAAAGTACTCCTCCATCGGATATCGACAGTACTGCAGAACAGGCTGATGAATGTACAATAAGTCAATGTTTTCAAAATTTCTAATGTCAGTCGTATTGAAATGCGTTCAAAGAGCTTGAGTTGTGTGTTAAACATGTTGGGGTTTAATTTTCTCTTAGCATCTAGGACTAGAAAATTGTTTGAGGCATTAATTGGGATTATTTCATTATCTTTCATAGGAATGACTCTCACTTTTATTTGCAACAACCTTTCTCCTTTCTCTCTGATTGAGGTTGCCTGTTATTCTCCAGGTTGTGGTATATTTTTATGATTCATTAAATATTGGAGAATTTCTTCAAGGTATATATTTATTTTAACTCTTGCAATATTCACCGTTAATACGCATGCGTCGCCTTGGAAATAAATTTTCGGAATTCGTAGACATTTTTCGATGTAGGAGCATACCCGAATTAAAGAATTACTTAGACTTAATTACAGTTTAATGTACTAATTTTTTACTTATGTTTTGTTCCCCATGAATTATAAATATTTATTTATTTTAAAGTGTCCAAATTATTGTTCATTTCCCCTTTAAATATGTTTTGATTTTATCTTTTATATTTATTTTTTGGTTTATTTTATCTTATTATCTTATTTATCTGGTACATTGGTTTAATTATCTTTATTTTACTCCATTACTAATTTGTTAAAGGTTTCTATTTTTCATTGTTACATTTATATTGTTTGATTTCATATTGTTCATTTATCTTAAATATGTTTTATTTATATTATTATATTTTAATTATTTGATGTAAAATATATTTTATGTTAGGTGAATAAAAATCCTTTTCATTTTTTTATACTGTAAAAGTCCACTAGAGCGTTGATTAATAAATAAATAAATATGAAGATCGCTAAAATCGATGTTAAGAATAAACTATGTTTTCTCTACTTGAGTTTACTTTTGCTACTAGGGTATGTGAAATGAGCCTGGATTCTTTTACTTATCATATCGTACATTATACAACTTTACCGTTTGTGTACATACTTGTAACTCTATCTGTTTTATATCCATAAATAAAATAAATAAATAAATAACAGGTGAAGTATTAAACTGACTCCATTCAAATATAAAAAAAATGGGTGAAAATAATTAATTAATTAGGTACCTACTGACATAAGGAGCCAGAGTTACTGGTATAAATTGAAACGGGAATATTGAGAGAAGAGTTGGTAATATAGTTAAGCAAATTAATACCAGAGTTCAAATTTCTTAAAATTTATAAATTTTCTAAGTTATTAATTTCATAACCTTTACGCGCGACGGGATAGAGAATTTTAATGGTATATGAATGAAAATAAAGATTTTTATCCGTGATGTTATTCGCAAATTCAGAAAAGTTTTACAAGTTAGACAATGCCCTTTTAGTCTAATGTTGAGATTAAGATGATGAGCAATGTATATACTATTACAATCTCAGCATAATCTATTTTTATATCGAATACATATTTCATAGCTTTGCATTAGAACATTGCCTGACAGGATTCGCAGCTATATTCCAACTCAAGGTATAAAACATAAACTAGAATTTCCATCAATTAAATTTCATCATCAATTGTTCAAAAATATAAAATTTCCACATACACATTTAAAGCAATTCCCAAATACCGAATTGTATAAAAAATCACCATAATTACACGCTTGATTTGATCAAAATGAAATGGGAAATGAAATAAGAGAAAGAAGAAGAAGAAAATGAATTGACCTTTATCCCTCCGTAATATACTTATGTATTCATTAAACACAATTTGATCAAAATTATACTATAAAAACTACGTCAGCAAATATAAAACAAACAAAAACCACAGCGCCCGGATCGTATGCAATTTTCATAACACCATTTTCAAACAACTTGATGACGTCACTTATAAAAAATACTATTAGTTAAATATCACTCAGATAACCGCATCATAGCTTAGCTTTTGATTAGTGAGTCGTGACTTCAAAATATTCTCTCTACACGCCTAAATAAGTACAACTTCAAAAATGCAATTTTAAAATAACTTCCAGTTTAAATGATTATTTTAACAAATAATGAAATAAATATAGGTATTCCATTGCAAAAGCGATTAAAAGTTGTTTCAACCGCAAATGTACGAAAAAATAATCAAATTTTAAATTACGCTTTCATCCGATAATGCGATGTAAATTTTGTGAATCCGCATGTAAATGATCAGTTATTGGCCGAACAATTTACGTCGGGTAAAGACCAGCCTATCGAGGCCACCAATCTTGCCAGCAGTGAAATGCAGTGAACCAGAACACTGCCGTCTCGCACATACCAGAGCGATGTTAAACTTTCCTCTCCGGTGCCGTGAACTTAGGGCCGGTTGTTTGATAAGGAGTATGAGTAACAGTTAAGAAAAAAAACTAACTCATAAAAACCAAGTTTTTACAATCCTCCCTTTCTCATTTTCGGGTTTCGTGTCTACCAGATGCGTCGCAGTCTCTTAAAAAAACATTAAAAATTTGAAAAATTACAAAATTATGCTATAGTTATTATTTTTTAACGAAAATTTGATTGATCTTCTTGATCGTCCCCACGAGTCTGCCTGCAAAGTTTCAGCTCGATTGAATCACGGGAAAAGGGTTAAAAATCGATCCAAAGTTTTTTCGTCAGACAAGCAAGCAATCAGACGCCACGAGTTAAAAGTAAGGGAGTAAAAAGCATAGATTTTTGCGTTCTCCACCAATCAAAACACCCGATTTCATATAAATCTTTGCTTTTTGCTTGACTCTTACTCTAACTTCTGATCAAACAAAATGTCCTTAGTTGATATTGCCTCTAATTGTGTGAATATTTCTGTAAATATACTAAATACAGATTTCGTATTACAGGTATAATAGGTCTTTTCACATAAGCTTGTAATTGAGTTAGTGTGGGTACAGTGCATAAATAGCCCATTGTTTTGTTGTGTTAAGTTTACGGACACGCCCCTCTCGTACTTAACACAACGAAACAATGCGCGTATTACGCACTGTACCCACACTAACTCAATTGCAAGCTTATATGAAATGACCTTTATCCAGTCGTGTATCTGTGAGAACTAAAGGTTTTGTATACAAAACTTCAGTAAGACCTGCAATGATCTACAGCTCAGAATGCTGGACTGTAAAGAAGGTGCACGAGCAAAAACTCCATACCAGTGAAATGAAGATGCTCGGATGGTCTGGAGGTGTAACGAGACGTGAGAAATGAGCATATCAGGGATGGTTTTAGAGTGGCCCCTGTTACTGAAAAGGTGAAGGAATTGCGAATGAGATAGTAAAGTCATGGAACGGGGCACGGAGATCATGCAGTGCATTCCGCACTCAAAATATAAGAAATAGTAAGAGGTAGAGGTCGACCCAGCGCCACATGGAGGAGTAGTGTGGAAAAGGACCTGAAGAATGCCCAGTTGGACGAAGCGATGGCCCAGAACAGGGAATCGTGGAAAAAAAGAATAAGGAGAGCCGACCCCAAATGAAATGGGAAATGGGATAAGAGAAAAAAGAAGAAGATGAAAGGACCTTTATCCCTCCGTATTATACTTACGTATTCATTATAACTTTTGGGTCACGATACACGTCGAAAAATATCTCCTCCTCCGACTTATCCTCGAGAGCAAGATAGAAGTAAGATGGGGAGTTGATAGATGGCAAATGTCCTGGACGCGCAACATCAGAGAGTGCACCGGAATGATCAAAGTGGAGGATCAAAGAGCTCCTGGAATCGCAGGATAGAGAGGTTTTCGCACAAGTTATCCACAATGTCGGTGGACCTGGCATGGCACAGAAAGAAGAAATAATACCAAGAAACCCTCCGCCACACACGCGTACAGAAGGCAAATTGATGCCTTGATGTTGTGCCAAGAGCTGACACGATCAGAACAAAGAATGTACTGAGAACATCGGAAATGAAAACTTTAAAGGCAACCACAGGGAGAACACTTAGAGATTGAATCCACAATGAAGAAATAAGATGAACCTGTGGCATATTCAAGCAACCGTGACGTAATATCCATCTGGCGCCAGTACTTTATTGCAGATTTTCTATCTACGCGTACAGACCTGATTGAAGAGGACATAAATTTCATCCCTTTCTTTGCAACTCCCGTAAGTTTACATGAAGGACAAAAAGTAGTGCGTGGTGGAAAGGGAGTGATTTATCTCTTGTTATTTTTTGAAGAATAAGAATTTACGATGACGTGAAGAAAGGGAGAAAAATAATAAAGAAGCCTTCATGCTAAACTCTCCTCACTTTCTGACTGGCTAATGAATTAAATGGACCTAGCTTATATTTACAAAACCATGACTCAGGTACAGTTAAGGTTTGCATTTTTTTCAATATTTCTGATATATATTTTGCAAAACTTTGGACTATAACTACAGTAACTTATATCTAATATGAAAAATTCATTCCCTTTAATACGAGTCAAATAAAATTATAAAAACCTTCCGATTTTTTCAGGTTTTATTATTTTATTTAACTTTTATTGAAACGTAATGTTAATCAAACCACCTGAAGTCTCAACCGTGAGTCTCAACTCACCTGTCATTAAAACATTTCAGGTTTGACACTGTAACCTGTGTCTGGCGGTCACTGGCTTCTACTCTATTTCAATTTTAGCACCGTATGGGAAAGGTTGAAATATTCGGTGCGATTGGCTGGCGGCCGTGTGGTCAGTTTACGGTCTGGGTGGCTCAGGAGGAGGCGCTCTTTACGAAATCCACTTGCGGTCGGGCCGAGTCGGCTAGGAGCAGATTGCTGCAGAAGTTGATTTATCGAAATCCGAGTCGATGGCGCTGTTGCGATTGACTGTAAAAAACAAAAAAATTGTCGAGAATTATCGTCGGGTATAAAACGACTGCGCGAGATCGGTCGGCTCCGAAAGAAAAATCAAAAAAATACGCCTTCTGATGGATACTGTGTACTTTTTGATGGGTAATTCCGTTGAAAGTTATTTGAATTTTATTAATTTGCGAGTTCTACGACTATTTTCAACGACAACGTTATCATCGTCATCATGATCATCAGCATCATTATCTCTTTCGTAATCATAATCATCATCGTCATCTTCGAGGCAGCCCCGAAGTTTAGTGGGAAAGGGAAGTTGACTTTTTTAACCGGAGGTTCCTGGTAAGGTCACAACACGTCTATGTGATTTCCCCTATGGTTAAAATGACTGTAGAGTACTTGTGGATCTGTCTGTCCTACATAGATTAGTTAACAGAACAATGAATACATCGGCAATCCAGTTAATCTTCATCTCCGAAACATGATCATATTTCAGGCATACCGCCACAGTATCAACACCGGTCAAAACAACCCCATCACTAGGATTTGCGGGTTATACAACCAGACGTGTCGTTGGGACTTGGATGGGGTGGATGTGTTTGGCGCTTTTTTAAACAAGTTTAATGAAACTGTCCGTACCAATATACATACATGCTTTCGATTAACTTCTCTAGTGTGCTCCGAAACTTCCGGCTTTTGCCTACTGACCACAAATTGTTTTTACCTGCCAAATGATAATACGCATCCTCTTACGGTCATTATTACGGGCTTTACCCAACCGAATTTCTCCAGGGCATGCTTGGCTACAATTGTTTAAGAATAGAAAGAATGTGTATTTGACTACGCATTGTTATCCATTTGTTGTGCGGTATGATCAATAATCCTGCGATAATAATGCGGAGGTGCACAACCTGCCGATCAGTGTGCCTGTTGGAAGAGCTACTGCTATGCTGAACAATATCTTCGGACATTGATCTGTTCTATATTGCTGGGAGGGTTTTCCGATGCAGGATTCTCATACATCGTTGATATGAATCGTATATGTTTATTAAAATGTTATAACATTTACGAATTAAAAGTTTAATTGTCATCTATAATGTGGAGAGAATGACCGAGCATCAAGCACCAACTTGCTGAACTCGAGGCCGATAGGGCGAAGGAGCTTAGGAAGGCCAAAATTAAGATGGAGCGACAACGTCCTCAAAGACATATCTGTCTTGAAACTCCTGATCTGGAGAGAGCTGAGAGGACCAAGACCGACCAGGGGTTTTAGAGCCAAGAGTGACGATGTTGATGAAATGTTGTACACAAAATAATTTGAATTGAATTGAATTTGTTTAATACAAATAATTGGAACAAAATTTACATCATACTGAGATTTTCAACATCAACTTGACTGGGTTTATCGCCAGGAATTTCAAATATGTCTTTTACACGTGTTATTTAAAGGTGCTCTTTCCACTGCCCTACCCAGGCGGACCAAATTACCTCGCGCTGTATCATTCAGAGTTAAGGTCGTCTCTATGCGAACACCAACACACCCACCTGCACACAAGTGCAACACATGGCCTTAACACTTTCCGAACCAAAACTATTATCTGAAGTGCTCTCCATGTCTAATAATATGGCGTCGAAAGGGAGCAGGCAGAGAACGCCTTTATAAAGAGCTTTAGACGTAATGAAAAAATTGTTTGGCGCTATTTTGTCGGTAATTTCCCTGGGTGGTTCGTAAATAACGGTAGACGGTAATGTGAAGACAGCCCTGCAAGTGGTAGGCGAGTACCGAACAGACCACAAAGGGGATGCCAAGGGATGGACACGGACAGCCCCCTATGCTCACTGCAGTCATGGACTGCTGAGTGCCATGGGGCCGCTTAAGAAGAACTAGCTGTGCCTGCGCGGCTTCGCACGCGTAGATTTTAAGTACACTGTTTGGATCGTCATAGGACTTTCGCGAACCTTCTAGAACGTTCTCCTTCCAGAACTTTCAAGAAATTTTTGAATGTACAGTAACCTTCTAGACACACCGTCACATTCCGCCACTCAACTTAAAACATTATAGAACTTTCGGGAATTTTCTGGAACCTTCTCCTTCCAGAACTTTCTAGAGCAGGTTTTTTCGGAACCTTCTGGACTCTAGACTCACAGAAAAAGTCGGCGCGCCTATTTTGAAACAATCTGAAGCATTTTCGGCCTTCCCATAACAAGAAAATGTGCTAGAAAGCACATTTTCGTCACCCACTCCCACCCACGCACAGCCACCCCCACCAAACTCACATATTTTAAATGTGACACCAAGGGCTATCCACCACCGTAACTACCAGTAAGTGGTTGTGGCTGGTTGTGGAGAAAACTTGGCGGATAGGGAAACACGGGTTTCTTTATATACATACATATTGATATTGATTGGTGCATAAAAAAGATTGCTCTGTCAGGCTCGCCATCTTTAGGGTAGAAATTTAGTATGACTCATGAAAAAATATATATTTCTCTCTCATTTTCCATCTCTCCAATAACTGGCTTCAGATAGAAGAAGCTGGATAACTGAAGAGTGAAATGAACATCCCAAAGCTCTCAGCGGTTGACCTATAATAGCTTCTTGGTATAGAGATTATAAAGCCTAGTGATCCAGTGGTCGGCGGTTCGAGCCCCATTTCAGGATACCAGCAAGTTGGTCCTATTTTCACAGCACAAGCATTTAGATTAATTTTAAAATAGTAAGGATATTGATGCGGTGCATCTCTTTTTTTTATAACCAAAATCTTGAAACGGCAATAAAAAATGTTTCAACTTTATAAAACAATCGTTACGAACAATACTTAAAATCATGCATGTCGCACCGCAAGCATTTTTTTTGAGTTAAGAATGTCGTATCGTACACCGTACCTACATCGTTAGAATTACTGCATTTCAAAAGATCATCTTTATATGATTTTTCATTATTGTTTTGCAATGAAAAACGATATATTTGAATTTGACATATTTTTCTTTAAAGTGTTTGCATGTGTTCCTTTTTAATTGTAACTGTTTTTTTTCAGAATAAAATATGAAGAAAATAACGATAATATTTGTGAGGTTTGTAGCGTTAATTTTGTGTTTGGATATATTATTAATTTTAATAAACTAGAAACTTTGTATAAACTATTTGTAGTAACTATAAGTTGACGTAAAAAAACTTATTGCTTCCAGCCACTATTTGAATTACTTGAACAGAAAACTTTAATTCAATGAGCTTATAAGAGAGTATATAAAGAGTGATAATGATCTCAGAATACATATTTTCAATGGATGATATTCTTGTCTCAGGGTGGGGGGATATTATTCGCAATTCAATGTCATTATTTTCTAAAGAAAATTAAATAAATTAACATAAATTCAATTAGTGTATATTATAGATATCTCACAGAGAAGAAACTGTATTAATTATGGGAAAGTAGGTATAGAAGTCATTTGGGTGTACACAGGACTTATGACCTGTCTTTTTATGGTTGGCTTAAGTGATCACTTTACACAATTGTAACATTCGCCATTTCCACCCATGATAGAATATACCATGCTTATTCATTTTTTTGGAAGTTGTATATATGTTCAAATTGCGTGGAAAGCTTTCATATATGAGTTGTAAGCGCCTTTTCCATGCGGCCTGTACAAAGCCATTTTCATTCCCCTAAATCCCTACAGATGTCGCTAATGAGAAAATCTACATTGATTTTTTACGGAATTTTGAGAGCAATATACTTTATTGTGTGTAATGAAATTCATCCGAATACTTGCATTACACTAGGATACGCCAGGAAATATTATTTCCAATTTTTGTTAAATTCCTTTTTACCAGTATTTACAATTCAGAATATTTTTAGTTTGTTCAAATCTTTCAGAACAGTGCTGGATTTATGTCACAGAGACATAATTAATCAATTAGTGTATATTATAGATATCTATAATATACACTAATTGATTAATAATGTCTCTGTGACATAAATCCAGCACTGTTCTGAAAGATTTGAACAAACTCAAAATATTCTAACATAAATTCATTCATTATTTTACTGTTACACTTAAAAAATGATCATAGATTTACGATTCTCATGAGACCGCAGAAAAAAAGATGTGAATAATTTAAAACTTGGATAAAATCCCGGAAACGCTGGCTGTGCCAATGTAGCTGCCACATTAGCAAGCAACAGAAATCAATCTACACAGCTAATTGCTTTGCTAGTGTTAATATTCCTGTGTGGAATGTGTTAGCTAACGAGTTTCAGGAATTATCCTCCACAAAATGAATTCAACTAGTAAAATGAATCTACATTACAGAAAGATCTCTCGCAATTATTCAATAGTAATAAACATCTATACTGAACACCACAGCGCCTGTTGTCTTATATTTTACAATTTTTTGAATCAATGTAGGTATATATCAGGGATGTTACGAATGTAATATTTTAGACATGCGAGACGAATGCGAGTGTTTAAAAGGCGAATGTGCGAATGCAAATGCGAGTGCGAACGTTTAAAAGGCGAATGTGCGAATGCAAATGCGAGTGCGAATGTTTAAAAGGCGAATGTGCGAATGCAAATGCGAGTGCGAACGTTTAAAAGGCGAATGTGCGAATGCAAATGCGAGTGCGAACGTTTAATCATCGATTTTCCCCTTATTCGGCAATCAATTTATGCGACAATGGATGTTTAGCGTCCCATTGCTTCTTTTTCATTATATATCCTTCAATAGATAATTGCTTTTTACTCCCTTTATATTAACTCGTGGCGTCTGCTTGCTTGCCGTCTACATAAACTTTGGATCGATTTTTGACCCTTTTCCCGTGATCCAATCGAGCTGAAACTTGGCAAGTAGACTCGTGGCGACGATCAAAAAGATCTATCAAAGTTTCGTTAAACAAAATTAATAATTATAGTATAATTATGGATTTTTAGAAATTTTATTGGTTTTTTCAAATTGGAATCATTAGAAAAGTTTGATTACGGCGGCCCGATAACGTCGCGGAATATTTTCTAAATTTGAATTACTCCGTCGGTATGCATAATAGGTACTTCATTACGAATGTCGAAAATCTAAATTGACTGACAAATGTTTTTATAATTTAATCTTCATGATGAAGTGTCTTATCAAGCTCAAAACAGCTGACATTTTAGAAATATATTAAATTACTGTAAGTTTAGTGTTGCGTTGTATGTTTTAATTCGTCTTTAATTGTTGTTATATTTTACAACGAAAGGGAGTATAATAAAAACTTGGTTTTCATGGGTTACTTTTTTTACCTCTTTCAGTGGCGTTTCCGGAGGAATGATCATTTTTGAAGGCTGGACCTCTGTTTCAGCACGTATTATCAATTCCAACACCTCGGTATGAAAAGCTTTCAAATGGGTTCGCAACCCCGAAGTAGTAGTATGCCCAACGCATGAATATACTTTTTCACAAATATCACACTTCGCATTATCTCCATCAATAGGTGTGAAATATCGCCATATTTTACTTTTCTTCCCCGGCGCCATAATACAAAAATAAAGTTCTAAATAACTACCTATTTATAATAACTTATCCTAGCTTAAAATAACCCACAACTCGAAACTTTGTTAATTCACTTAATCACAATACCTGCTTATTGAATCATCGACAAGTGACAACTAGAAACAAACACTAAACACAGCGATGATGACCCGCTAAGCTCCGCCCACTCCTACTTGTCTCGACCTGCATACACTCGCATTCGCTAAACATTCGCACTGTGTGATGCGAATGCGAGTGTCGACGCGAGTGTTTGAAATGATGCGAATCATTCGTACATACGAATGCGAACGCGAACATTCGTAACATCACTGGTATATATACCTACTTCAGCATCAGTGGAGCATCAACTACTAAGGCGATCGTCAAGCAATGCGCGCGACATTCACCACTTGTTCTGGAGTCCTGGCAATTGCGCTCAGGGCATTCATTCCCACGAATTTTACTTTATTTAGTGTTTCACAAAGTTGAAAAGTAAATAATAAATAATAATAAAAGAACCAAGTTTACGAAATTTCATGCAGAGACTGCAACAGCAAATACGTAAGATAAATGCTTACATACGGAATCATTGGTTGGGGAGGAACGTATAAAAATACGTCAATCCAAAAGTAATAGTGCAAAGATTAATTATTTAAGTAATTCTTAAAAAAACGCCTTCCCAACAAACGAATTATATAAACTGTTTCCAGTTTCAAACGTGGAAGATATAATAAAGCAAGTTTCTTTAATAAAAATGTATAAAGAGAAAAATATAAACCAAAACCTGGAATAGTATAAACTAATGAGAAATGGTAGCCAAATAGTTACACCTAAATTCAAAACAACCCAAATGTAAAACCATTACATTTACAAAACCATCGGGTACTAAAATAATCTCCCTATCGAGACACACCGTATAAATAATCATACAGAAAAATAAAAAAATTAAAACCTTTTTAAAATCAAACATGCATACGAAAATCGTTCAAAATTAAATTAAATTAAAAATTTCCCTTTGTAAATATTCTGTCATTATTAACATCCACACATATTAAATAATTTAATATTATTTACAGTACAAGAACTGAGGCTCCCTCTTCAGATACAAGAGTTCTCTTTACTGACGAGGTCTATGATATTAAAAAAGCTCAAAAAAAATAAATCTCAATATAAAAAGTTATAAAGTTAAGTCTACAGAGACGACGCTACTAATATGGTAAACCTGTATATGTCTTATGACCTATATGAGCTGGCTCGAGTGATCACTTTACACAATGCAACGTTCACCAATTCCACCATAAGAACATCATACATTATCTACAGTAATAAGCATTATTTAATAGTTTTATTCCATCCATTTTTGAAGATGATCGCAGAGCTTTATAAATTTAATTCTAATCAATAATATGAAATACAAGCAATACTTAGAAACATAATAGACAAGAACATCAAATGGGAAAACCAAATTGGCCAACCGTTAACAGAATAAAAAAAACTAATTGACATTTTTTTTAAATCCAAAACATTCTGTCATTGGAAAACTTAATTTAGGTTTACCACGCTTCAATTGCAAACAAATCCCCAATACTCTGTAATTATCTGGGGTGCGGCATCTAAAACAAATCTACTCCCGATTAAAATACTACAATATCTGATTACCAAAATAATATTAAGGAAACAAAAGGATTGTCGAACACGCCTACTAAATTTTTAGACTGTTTGATCTTCTCCGGGAAACACAATAATTAAAATAATTAAAGAAAGACACAAAAGTAATTTTAAAACTGAAAATCTCACCCGAAAAAAACACATATTTCTACAACAAAATTTTAACACCTCATTTGCGCAACATTTGAGACGCAGCAAAAATACAAATTGAAATTAAATTTAATTAATTAAATTGTAGATGCACAAAAGTATTTGCGACTGTTGCATTATAAAAAGAGGATTTCTTAAAAAATTTAATAAAAATGTTAATCAATTAAAAATAGAGTACATGTAAGGTCGAAAAATTGTCGTTAACTTACCAAACTGCCGTGGCGAAATTGGATAACGCGCCATCCCCGAATAGATTGGAGGTCCGTTGGTTCGAATCCCGGTGGCAGTTAAAATATTTTTTCGTTTGATTTTTCTGTATGTCTTTTCTAATTGATTACTAAAAATTTGTACCGCGTTTTATACTAATAATAACTTAGGCAAACTTATAATAAACTCTAAAGACAAAGTCGACTCGCTAAATCATTCCGGTATTTAGAGACTAAATTGTAATGACTGTTCGGCATTCTTAATAGGTAATACAGCACGTAACTCTAATGTTAGAGTGAAGAAACACTTGAGATGTCTTAATAACAGTAATTTTTCCGAATTCGCGAACCGTCTTTTAGAAACAGGCCACACCTTTGAAAAGGAAAAAGACGTCGAAATTCTACATCTAAATAGTAGAGGCCTTAGATTAGATAACTAAGAGATACGAGAAATAAAAAAGACAACACTAAAGTCAACATTGTTAATAATCAGATAAATTTCATGAACGGCCCGCTACTAGATATATTTCCCATTTCGGCGTCCACCCCTCAATTATCCCCACCATAGCTGTAGCCACGCCCCCATTCAGAATTGATTTATTTACTAGGATAGGTAATGTATAGTCAGTTGTACGTCAGTCCTGATGAAGATACGGCGGTATCGAAATCGGTAGACATAGAGTCATTATTTAAGCCATGTATTTACTAGGGGAGAAATTGTCCCTCAACAGCACGCGCGGCATAGAGTCTACGTCGTGCACTGTTCCGCGACGTCGCGCACAACATAGCGCGGAATTTCTACGTGCCGTGGCAACGTTGCTATGCGCACGGTACCCGAGCGAGCTCACTGCGACATTACGCCGCGCGTCAGTACCACGTGGTATATTTACAAGTGAATGCGCATGCGCCGTATCCGTCAATGACATTAACGTGGGGAAACGAAATTATTCTCCAACTCATCGCGCTCTACCAAAGTCGTACATTTTTGTGTGACACTTCAAACCGTGAATATAAAAATTAAATGATGTGAGGGCCAACAGCGTTCCTTAATATTGTCTTGCTTGGCTATGGAAGGCTCGATTATTTGTAATAAATTGTCAAAATCAGTTGTTGTCATTCGAGTGAAATTGACAAAATAGCCGTCAGACATTCGAAGATCGCATAGAATATCCATCCCTCTTTCTCTTTGCAGTAAATAATTTCGCACCCACCACCTTTTTCTCCTCTTACGTTTCGATAAACTCGTTAAAATAAATAGATACGCAGCTGTCGTCATAACCTCATCGGGCGGTAAGTGTAAATAGATACACATCTGTCGTCATAACCTCTTCGGGCGACATTTCCGCGACAAGTGATATGTGAGTCCCGGTGTGTACACGTCAAATGACCGCGTCATTTTCCATGGTGAATACATGGATTTAAGTGGTTTTTAAAAAGTTATTTAATTAAAATTTATAATAAAAATTTGTTTAAAAATTACCTATAAACGATTACAAGAACGACATTTGAGCATAGATCCATTAAATATTACTTCACTAAGTTGTGTATATATATATATATATATATATATACACAACTTATATAGACGAAGCTATTTGTAGCAGAAACATGTATGGAAAATTAAAAATATACAAGTATCATAACCAGCTGAGAAACCTATTCATACTTTTTCATGAGTAGGATTAGCCCCTTCAAATATATTCAATGTTTCAATTTGTTACATATACCTATTCAACATTTAAAAAATTGATAATGTGTGGTTAATCTAACGATGGAATTGGTGAACTTTGATCCACACATTATCAAATTTTGAAAGTTCTATATATGTTCAAAACTGGGAATCTTTCATTTATTTGAATGGACTACGCTAGAGTAGTCTTTTCTCATGAATTAGGTTGCATACATAGATTTTCAAAGATTAGATAGAGCAGCTGGTAATGATATTTGTATATTTTTAAAGTGGAGTAATCAGTAATAGTTATACTTTTTAATGTACCTATACATTAAATTCTTACTGATTATTTTAACATATAAACTTCCACATACGTCTCTCATATTCACAGCTTCGTCTCTGTGACTTCTTTAATTTGTCTTATTTAATTAGTCATCTCTCTAGGAACAAAATCCAGCAACTGTACAAGGCGGCTCTCGTAGTCCAGTGGCCATGACACTGGCTTCTCACACCGAGGGTTTCGGGCTCGATTCCCGGTGAGGTCATAATTAATCTACATATGTGGTATACTCGAGCTTGTGTGTTTTGTGATGTGTTTCGCTTCTGTAACTGGGCCTCTTGGCCTGTTGAAGTATAAAAATAATAAAAATGTTGTTAAAGTAAAGACTTCCATACCTACTTTCCCATCCACATAGCTTCGTCTATGTAAGACATCTTTAATAATGTCGATCACTTCGGGGATAAATATCTAGCACATTGTTCTTGAACAATTTTAACATATTCTAAATATTTCGAAGGAATGAATTATCAAGAATTGCTTTACAATAAAAAAAGGTAATCAGGGCTGCTTTTAAATTTCGTCCAGAAAAGGAAAATTCCTCTCGAAATGCGGTTGGTACTTCTCGGAATTATCTGCACGCACGGGGAGTCGCGGCCGGTCTATCTATCTATCTATCTATCCAGATCTAGCCAATGACAACGGTGTGATTCAGCCTTAACGACCGTAATTGTATCTCGAAACGTGTTACTAGTAAAAAAAAGTTTCGCCAATCTAGAGTAAATATTAGTCGGTGCCGATTCAAAGACATTGATGATGAACAATGATGTTGTTGATGGTGGTTCTTGGTATCTATATTTGTCCCTTTGTTCTATGTCTACTACTTATACAGTCTATTATATCCCCTTTGCTTCTGTTATTTGTCACATATTCATCCGTATTCTGAAAATAACAATGTCTGGATCTTTAAGATCTTTATCCCAACATTTAATAGACGATAATAAAAATTAAAAATGTCCAGAGCGGATTTTGTAATTCTACGGCTCAAATACACTGTATTAAAAGATGATATAAGAAAGATTGTTTCTTACAAACGTATTAATTTCTTCATCCACAGCGTCCAGGTGAAATATCATGACGAAACTTGTCACGACCGCGTTACCGCGTATTCAAATCTTCCCATCTTGATATTTGACAGATAACAATTTACATCTTTCTCCCTCCCTCTATATCTATCTCATGTAGAAACTTACAGAAACAAACACCGACGTAAAGCTATGTCTCGTTTATTTTAAATTTTATTATCGTCTATTAAGTGTTGGGATAAAGATCTTAAAGATCCAGACATATCTGTCAAATGTCAGGATGGGAAGATTTGAATACGCGGTAACGCCGAACGCGGTCATGATAAGTTTAGCCATGATGTTTCATCTGGACGCTGTGGATGAAGAAATTAATACTTGTAAGAAACAATCCTTCTTATATCATCTTTTAATACAGTGTATTTGAGCCGTAGAATTACAAAATCCGCTCTGGACATTTTTAATTTTTATTATCGTCTGTTAAATGTTGGGATAAAGATCTTAAAGATCCAGACATTGTTATTTTCAGAATACGGATGAATATGTGACAAATAACAGAAGCAAAGGGGATATAATAGACTGTATAAGTAGTAGACATAGAACAAAGGGACAAATATAGATACCAAGAACCACCATCAACAACATCATTGTTCATACTTGGGAGTTAAATGGTGCAATACATTGTGGTCGCAAAACAAATTTCAAGAAAGAAACATTCCAAAATACGAGCAGTTTAAGAAAGAAGTCAAATCCTCGATGTATTGTAACATTGCCCACATGTCTCAAATGGTTTCTGTATAAAAAAATTACTACTTCTAAATGGTTTCTGCTTTTGTACTTTAATTTGGCTTGAAAATACTCCTCTTATAAGCTCGCGCTTTGGGTCGTATTACGGGGAGTATAATGTTTTTAAAATGTTATAACATAGAATCAACTTAATATAAAAAAACATTATTATGTATCTTCTCTATAGAAAGTATTTATATATTTTCCCGTTAGGGCAGCGTTCGTAAAAAAACGCATCGCTCGACCATTTTTTCGTCGGCTTTAGTTGTAAAATAGTTTATCACGAAAAGCCTTTTTATTTTAACGGGATAATGTTTCACCTATGACTATCCTGAAGGTCCATTCTAGAAAAGAATTTTTGAAATCGGATTAGTTTCGGAGGTTACCTCATATATCTAAACTTACAAACTTTACCTCTTTATATATTCGTATAGATTAGAATGACACAGAACAATCAAAACAACGAAAAAATATTTGGCCGCTGTCGTCGCACGAACCAAGGTATATTGACGAAAAGGTACGAGACTGACATGCCGTAATGGTAACGCACGTTGCCGGATAGATAGGGGATTTTTTGGTTTGTCTTCCTAATTAATGAATAAATTTAGTTTAAACATTAATCTTGTATTAATCGTCGCGGTTTACACTGATCTGTGTGTTGAAATACTAGAACAAGCGAAATACTAGAAGATACTTGTTATTTACGATAGGTACCTAGGAGATAGAGCAGTTTTACCGATTTACCGGTGACTTAATTCTACAACATTAAGGGTAATCTTCTTCCTTGTTTTTTATTTTATTTTATTCGGTCATCCAACAGGGAGACATAATTGCTTGGTAGAACAAAATATAGAAAAAATAATTAAATGTCTCCCACAATTTAAGGATGACACAGATAGACATAATTATAGACAAGTCAATTTGATACGAATGACAGATCAAACAATTTTACAGTTTCATTTAAGTGAATGTTCCTTATTTAAGTTTATCATAAACATAAAAGGGTTCGTAATGTATATAATGCACATTCAGGGAGGGGGCCGAATTTCTAGTATCTGCCTCACTATATACTCGTCATATTTAGTATTAGAATATCTATTGAATTTAAGAGGTTATTATAATCTGAGCATATGCGTGGGATGGGAGAGAATTTCCTATTGTCGATATGATAAGTTGAAAGGGAAAAGAGGTACTTCCGACTAGTAGGTCGGAGTGGGAAGTGGAAAGATAGCGAGCTGTTGATTTCAGGATAAATTACGAACAGATAAGATTAATAATATTCGCCTGTTTTCAAGAGAGTCTAATTTATGAAATTGTGTTGAGTCTAAATAGTTAATACGCTTAAGAAATATTTTTTGAACGATTTCGTTTCTGCTTATGTTATTTATGTGTCTTCTTCTTGTAGTGCCATCTCCCATCGGAGATCGGCGATCATATTGGCGATTACGATTCTAATCAGCGCCGCACGGAATAAGTCTATCGATTTACACTTACACCAGTCCCTCAAGTTGCCATGAGCTGCGGCGTCTTTCTACACATCTTTTACCACATATTTTCCCCTGGATGATGAGTTCCTTAGACTACCTATATTGTGGTCCTAATTGTTGAAAAACAAGTGTCCATCAAGATGATTTAATTTCTTGGGATAAGTGCGAAAATCCAGCGCAGCCGTGTTGCTATGTGGACGTTTAGATTGCGACCAAATTCATATCTGGGTTCGCGAACGTGCGAAATAGTTTCGGGCAGCACAATTTGTTTCAAGTCGCGCCCGGCCGTAGTATAGTGGAGCGTGGCAAATGATTAACTGTTACACTGTGAGAAGTCATTACCAGTTCCGACAGTCATCGTAGGACACAAAGCGGCGGCCGGAAGACCATTCCGCAACACTTTCGCGCCCGGACTAAATATATTTTTTTCATTCTGAAACCACAGAACACCACTATACTTATCTAGGTGTCAAATATTTCAATAACTTACCAATGAATATTAGAACTGGAGAACACTATACAAAATTCAAGAAACACATTAAACAAATATAATACACATAATTAAAACAAGAAATAGTTAGAATTATAAATAATAACGTTACTCCGAAATAATTAGCGTACTTGAGTCAATCAGTCAGTTATTAGGCCAGTGCTCACGTACGCAGCTGAGACGTGGGTACTAACTAATAGGAATGAGCGAGCACTGGACGTTTTTGAAAGGAACATTTTGAGGCGTATCTTCTGACCGGTTCTAGAAAATGGACTTTGGCGCAGACGTTACAACAATGAGCTCTATACTCTATTTAAGGAGCCAAACGTCACAAAATTTATAAAACTGGGAAGACTTCGGTGGCTGGGTCGTGTGGAGAGAATGTCCGAGCATCAAGCACCAAAGTCCCTGCTGAACTCAAGGCCAACAAGTGACAACGTCCTCAAAGATATCTCTGCCTTAGAGCTTCGAAACTGGAGAGAGCCGGCACTAGACCGAGATGAGTGGAGGAAAATTATTAAGGAGGCCAAAACCCACCAAGGGTTGTAGTGCCAAGAATGATGATAACGATGATGATGACTTGAGTCACTAATATTTATCTTATGATGTTTGTACTTCTCTAAACTGTTCCATTATTAACTTATACATACTTATTCAATCATGCTCTTATGTATCATACTCCTGTCCCCAAACACAAGTATTACTTTACTGGGGACAGTTAAACATGTGTAAACAAATGTAATATTCAATGTAAAATGTATGTATGTAATATTTTTATTTTCAATAAAGAAATTTAAATAAAAAAAATATTTAAAAAAATATTTTGAGTTTGTCACAGTTCTGGATTCTGTCCCGGGGACATTATTAATCAAGATATATTATAGATGTCTCATAGAGATGAAATTACATACCGGAGAAACTATAACTATTTATAGTATATTATAAATTAAGTGTAAAATTAAAATGTACAAATAGAAAATATAATGAAATCCTTGCGTTTAAACTGTAAATACAGTTTTGCAAGATGTAAAAATAAAATGGCAACAATAAAAATAAAAATAAAAAAATAATCATGGGTGTTCATGAGGCTTACGACCTATCGTACAGCTGGCTTAAGTGATCACTTTACACAATGTTACATTCACCATTTCCACCCATGATAGAATACCACATCTATCACATTTTTGGAAGTTGTATATATATTTAAGTTTTACAAGCCGTTTCATATGTATGTTCTAATTATCATAAACGTGACCGGCATCCAAATCTTTTTCATTCCCCTAAATTAAAACCACAGATGTCACCAATGAGATATATATTTTTGATTGGAATTTTTTAAAGCAATATCCTTTATATATGTGTAATGAGATTCTTCCGAATTATTTGCATTACGCTAGAATACGCCAGAAATATAATTTCAATTTTTCAAACTCCTTTTCAGGCCTACAAATCTAGAAGTATAATATATTTTTTAAATTTTATCTCATTCACTTGGATCATTGTTTCAATTATCCGTGTTCTTGATAATAACTGGCTTTTGCAGATCTCCACATTTTTCTTAAGCTTTAAGCAGTTGCATAACTCTGTTGGGGTAAGGGTGTTGGGGGTTACTTTGCGAGGTGACACATTTCTCCTCACACATGCACACGTAAGTGATTTTCGATAAAAAATCTAATTAAAATGATTATGTTTTTAAAACATTTTAATTTTTGGATGTTATCCGGTGGGCTGTTAAAATATTTTTCTCCTAGATTGTATAGTGATGTCGCTAATGGATTGTATGAATTTTGCATTAACTATTTGTATAACCTGTGTAAAAAATATATAGAAAATTTATTATATGTATTTCACTCACTAGTTTGGCTGTGAGAAAAGTACTATCCAGAGTAGTTTAACGTCTCGATAACGTTAATGATAGACATTATTAAATAGAAAATTGTGTGTTAAGATATATGTTTGTCTTATCAATCTTAAGTATATAGTTCCATATTGAAGGTGGCCAAGGCCCACAGCGGAGCTATTGATGATGATGATGATTCAGTTCCATTTTTGTAAAAATTCCAATCAAATTTACGCTAAAGAAATCGGAAAATGAATTTTTAATCTTAGACGCTCAGTAATATAGTTGTAAGTATCACGTGATACCTTGCGTGATATATCAATACTGATATATCAAGAAAAGATGAATAAAGTTACATTCAGTACTCTCTAGTGCAATCTTCTCACGGTGGTTTAGATCCCTAATCAAAAAATCCACGAACAACCCTACAACGCTGAGATAACTATTATTGAAAATAAAAACATTACAATTAAAATTAAAATTTACTTGCGTTTCAAGGTGTTGAACGACTGTCAAAAAAATATATACAACAGTTTACTCGCACCCGAATGGACCGCAGCATCGCGGCTATCTCGGGCGAAATCTGTCCAGCCGTCTTGGAACGGGCACAGATCATAATTATTATTTTATCTTAATCTTCCCATGTGATACTTTGCTCTCAATTCGATTGTGAAGCAAGTAGAACGTAAAGTGTACTTTATTTAATTGTGTTTATTTTAAATGCTCCAGATTAATTTACAGAAATAAAACAAAAAATTTAACTGTCTAACCGTCCGGCAGCTTCCCTGCAGGGCTAGGCAGAGCGGATAGAGTGCCCCACTCTTCTGTCCTGGCGCACCACATTTGGCTCGACCACATTCATACATCGTCTCGGGCACGCTCTTCGGTTGTTGAGACTTTTAACGGGGCTTTCTTTAAACATTTGTTTAATCTTTCGAACTTTTTTAATGCTATAATAATTTTGTATTTTTACAATCAATTTGATATCACATTTTAAAATCAACATTTAAGGAGATAAGGGGCCATCCATATATTACGTCACACGTATTTCATGATTTTTTAAGCCTCCCATTCTTGTGACACGTGGTCACATTTGTGTGACCCCCACCCCCCCCACTCCCCTGGTGTGACGTCACATATTTTGCAATTCAAAATTTAGAAATATCAAATTAATAAAGCAGTTCCAAAATTACTTATATGTTTCTAAATTCGACATTTTTGCTGATAGTATAACTGCATGTAGGACTAAATTGAAACAATTATTTACGTCTCAACCAAATGGTAATGGATAAATAATTTTTTATTTTTCTTCTCTCTGTTTAAACTTCTCCTTTTAATTTACACAAATCTATTATACTCGTATGTATTTGAATTTTTAAATGCATATCTGTCTTATGTGATTTTATATTTCATAAGGGCGTCAAATAAATAAATAAATTAGTAAAATATTTTTTCATAAAATCAACAATAAATTAATAATTTTAGAAATATTACAAAACGTAACAAAAATGAACGATACAAAATTTAATCGACTTGTTTCCGTGGGCTTTGAACTCATTCCTTTACAAATTTATGACTGGCATAGCAGTCACTTCGGTCTCGATTTGGTTAATACGTATTAGAAACATTCAATGTGTTAACATCTTCCTTATCCAACCATATAGCATCATCGTCGTTTATCAATCAAAGGACTTGCCAAAAAGTGATACATAAATACAAAATAAAAACAAATTGAAACCTCATAATAATATTGATAGATTTGGTAATATTTTAAAGATCTTCGTTAGAGTTGAGTTTTAATACTTAAGATTTATACATTTGACGTCATGAAGCTTATGATTCTCTCACCCTGTCACACTTTGTTGATCCTTTCCTCCCACTTACCGTGTGACGTAATTTATGGATGGCCCCTAAGCGACATCAAAATTTTTTTTTTTCAATTTTTCTAATTTACCTTTTGTAAAACCTTACGCTACCGTAAAAGTAATTTATATGGAATATTAAAAAATCATTCGCTTTGATAAAAGTCAAATAAAATTATTAAAACTGTGCAGAAATTTGAGCTAGATTTTTTCGCAAGGTTTTTATCATTATATTTGACTTGTATCGTAGCGAATGAATTTTAAATATTTAATATAAAATACGTTCATGATAGTCTAACGTCTTGCAAAAGATCAATCTGAAATATTGAAAAGAAAATGCAAGCGTTGATGTCGCTCACCTCCTAAACTGTTGACATTTCACTCAAAGTATAATGTTTTCTATTCAAAATTGAATGAAGAAGACTTCTCCGAAGTTTTTACTACTAGCTACGAGACACCCTTTGTTTTAAATGCACGCGTTGAGCATTTATAATTGGTTTGATGATAACTTTCCTAGTTTTTTTCTGTAAACCTTGGTCATCATTTTTTTAAAGCTATTTAAAATTTATAAAAAAAAAAAAATTACGCGCCAGGTCTTTCGCGGTTGTCGTCTGTTCCCGATGCCTTCAACATTCGTCTCATATATGTATTTTATTTACCATCTTCTCCTCGTTCACACGTTTCACATGACCAAACCATCTCAGTAATCCTTTCTTTACTTGGCAAAAATGAAGCTCTTGAAGTGTTGAAATTGAAATAACTATTTTGAGTTTGTCAATCAGAGACAAGTGGAATATTCTCGAATGATGATTAGTGCGAATTACGAAATACTGTTCCACTTAAGATTGTATCGGGCAATTTTTTGCATTAAAAAAAAAAAGTTATCGATTTATTTCGTCTTACACCGCCGCGAATTCGTGGCAATACTTACAGTATTTTATATATTAAAGGGCCGCGATGCTAAGAGATTTTTCTCAACAAAATCTCTGAGATATACAGAGATGTATCTCAATCCATTACACGGCCTTTAAACAGAAAGCTTGGCTTTTCCTAGGATGCGAGATATTATTCGTTTCTGGGATATAAATATTTATGGCGGATTTATGATTCATTGTTATTTTACTTCAACATGGACTCGTAGCTTTCATTTTATTCGTTCATAAAATATATGCAGTATATCTTAACTGTAATAAAATGAATTTTATGGAAGCAAAATGTGTAATATTGCAGGTTAACCACGTTTTAGATAGTCCTGCAAACAATGTCCAATTTTAATACTACATTATTTTGAACGGAAGTATTCTTTCTAGGGACGGAAAGCCTGAGAACGATATCGAAAGCAAAGTTGCAGGAAATAACGAAAATAATGTTCTGAATGCAATTGGGCCAATAGAAATCTAAATCAAGACTGTGGTTGGCGGTAGACAATGGAACTCTAAAATATGGATACTCTTATATGTGGCCAACTCTAATAGGAAGACAATTCTTGAAGTGACGAAACTAAAACGAAAATATGCACATGGTTCGATGTCATGTTTTCGCCATTCTCTTATATGGGCATAACTCGACTGAGTTGTTCCGAGCAGCGGTGAATAGAGTCGTAATCCACAATATTCATTTATTTATTTATCCATTGAAATTGACGAAAATAGTCCAATAATATATAATACATAATCTGAACAACATAACATACATCAGAATAAAGGTTATAGCAATTTAAAAGAAAAGGAAGGACAAAAGAAAAGTACTAACAAGATGGAGGCAAGATATGGACTATCTAGTCTACAGATTGTTTGAATATGGACAGACTTACACCGAAGAAGTCCAGATCCTGTGTTTAGTTTCTAAGACGACATAACCGTGACATGGGAGTATGGATCCATAATTAGTTCTATGATGGATAAGGAACAAAAGTTCATTATTTCTGAGTACGGGAAGGGATATTGAATTTTATTTGGCCCAGTAATGAAGGCACATCAGTGTGGCCGTTTAATATTTTGAATATGGTGATTAAGTCAGTGTTTTCTCTACGTTTTTGAAGCTTATAAATTTTTAACATTGACTGAATTTCAATGTACGAGTAGTCTCCTCTATCCAAGCCCATCATCCATGCAACTTTTCTTAAGAAGCGTTGTTGCACGGATTCGATTGTGTCTTATTTGATTTATATAGAATGGAGACGAAATCACAGAGGCCTATTCTAAGATAGAACGTACAAGTGAAGTAAGAGAGTAACAGTAAAGTGAAATCAGAAGACATTCTGTTGACAAAGCCTGAGTTTTAAGGATTTTTTACCACACAATCTATTTGTTCATTAAATGTAAGTTTATAGTTCAGAGTAACTCCGAGGTCCTTAATAGACTTGACTTCATCCAATTTTATATTTTATATTTTGTAGTAAAAAAAGATAGGCGTTTTTGATCTATAAAATGACATTATTTTACATTTGTTTATGTTAAGTTCTAAGCCGTTTACTTTGCATCAATTGTCAAAGGAGTCAATATCAGATTGAAGGAGTAGGCAGTCTCGGGTAGTGTTAATTATTTTAAGAACTTATAATCGTCAGCAAAGAGCCAAAAGCGAGTATATGTGAATACATTTACAATATCGTTTATAAATAAATTGAAGAGAAGAGGTACCAGATGGGAACCTTGAGGCACGCCCAATGTGACTTCGATACTGGTTTACAAATATGTAGTTATTGATTCTGACCTTTTGTTGCCTTCCTAACCTTCGATAAAATATCGGCGATCATATAATATTGTTAAGATATAGTAAAAAAAGAAAGAATTACACGTAATCAATGACTTTCCCACACTCTACGCTTTATTTCCTAAAATTGAAAGATGCTAGAAGGTTCTTAGATGGTCCACACGAATCAGGTATCGACTGGGTTATTCTCATATACTCTGGATACATGGAAAAGACAACATTACCTATAAAAAGGGATCGACGACTACTGTGCATTCAGATGTGTCAAGAATCTTCTAGTTTGTGTCTTCTGGGGCATTATGCCGTATTTTTACGACATTTCTGGCCGACGTTTCGGTTCCTATTGCAGGGTCCTGCAACGGAATAATGCCACATAATACCCCAGAAGACACAAACCAGAAGATTCTGAGTGGCTGTGGAAACTTAAGAAAATTCTTAGTTGTGTTAAGGTTGACAATGGGCTAACGCCATAGAAATCGCATGTGTGATTCTTGCGACAGTAATCAAGAAAGTACCTACCGACTAGCGACAAGTTTTCTAGTACGAACCTCAGCGATTTAAGTAACATACATCAGTAAATAAGAGACAAGCTATTCGGGAGTGATAAAAGTGTAGTGAAGATTAAGAAGAAGTAAGAATTACGAAATTGGATAATTAGTGTGTGAACTATTATGGAAACATTTACGAGCAAATTTGAGAACAGTGCTCTGATAAAATTTGTGTCCAGTGATTTTGCGCATTGAATAAAGTTAAAATAGTTTTGAGTGAAAAAATGCGTAGAATCAAATGTCTCTTTTATATACAATTAATTGAAATTTAAATTAACTAACTTACCTTAACTGTACCATCACGACGTTTCCCCGTGGGGATAGGCAGAGAGGATACAGAGCCACACTCTTCTGTCCTGACATACAACTCTCGCCTCATCCACATTCACACATCTTCGCACGCAAGCTCGCCGGTTGTTGAGGCTTCTAACGGGACCATCTTTCAACATCTGGTTAATCTGGTCATGCTGCGTCTTCCGCGGTCGCCCTCTCTGTCTGGCGCCATCAACACTTCATTATATATCTTTCTTACCATTCTTTCCTCGATCATTCGCTCAACGTGCCCAAACCATCTAAGCGACCCTTATTTAATTCTAGTAATTATGCTAACATCAGCCTTACATGCATTCCTAATATCTGCATGCTTTACTCTATCATAAATGGATTTGCCACACATACGTCTGAGGGATCACATCTCCACTGCAATCAGTCTAACGACTCCTAAATATAAAACAGGGTCAGTAAGTCAATATATCCATAGAACTTTGTACATCATAGCTCCGTAAATTTTACGATGCAATAAACTTTATATTAACTGATTATTTTAAAAGAAAATGAAACACGCTCTTGAGTATTTAATAACAGAGTTTTGGCCCACTTACACGGTCGTACAAAAAAAGGTTAACATTTATTACAGATCACTGTTATATAATTAAGCCGTTTTCACATAATAACCGAAAAAATCTCTCGAGATTGAATACGTAATTGCGTCCGCTGAACGAACTCGAACAAAAAAGATTACGACGCGCGGACAGTGACGAAACCCGAAAATGTGGGCTAAATGAAATTAATTTAATTTAAAATGTTATATACGTATATACACAAGCCCTGCAATTACAAGTGATGTTCCACTTTGATTTGAGTTGATGTTTAAATAAAGCGTGTGAACTTTGTAACGGAAGACGTTTTATTTTATGTGAAAATATTTTGACTTATTTATTTAAAGCATTGCGCATTGAAACCCACACATTAAAAAATCAACAGTTAAAATATGTATTTGATAGTAAAAATAATTATTAAAAATATAACGTTAAAATTATTACGTAAAATAGCTATTAACAATAAAGATATTAATAAAAAAAAATCTGGATTCGAAAACCACCTCACAGAAAACAATCATAAATTTGACTTAAAAACAGAGTTGAAAATATTGAATACCAATAATAAAGGTTTAAAATTAAATAATTAAGATATTTTTTATATTCGGGAGGCGGTGAATAATACAGCACCTCTAATAAATAACCAAATCATTTTTCCATACAGCCTTTATTCAATTTAACATTCACAAAAGATTTGGTAACACCCACTTTAGACCCCGCCCTCTCTCACTCCCTCTCCCTCGTAGATTCCTGATCGTTCTGTAGGAAAGTTGGTGCATGCTGGTCTTCGACAAGATTAACACGCATGTGATAAATATTTATTTTTATTTTTTTCTTAAAAAAAAAATAGAGATGTGATCACGGAATACGTGTCACATCAATATTCTTACTATTTTCAAACTAAGCTAAACGCTTGTGCTATGAAAATAGGACCAACTTGCTAGTCTGGAGTGAGGTTCGAACCCGCAACCTTTGGATCACGAGGCGAGTGTCCTAACCACAAGACCAACAAGCTACTCATAATATTGGTGAAATATTGGTGAAAGGTTAACAGTACTATGGGTGTGGTGTATAGTGTTGTGAACATAGTAGGGTAGTGTTGGTTCTCACGAAGAGACGGGTACGTCTTGAAACCGGTAGACCTACAATCTGCTAGTGGATTATACTAATTTAACTAATAGGTACTCAGTTAAAATACGAGTCTCTAGCTGTATTTTAGTTTATATTAAATTAAACTTTGGCTTGCTAAAGACATCTCGATATCACTATGGAATGACGCAAGTGGGCAGAAGGGAAAATGATTAAAAGTTTGCAGATAAACATTTCTGGCAAACCATTGTTTAATAATAAAAAAAATTCCAAAAAAACTGTGTCGGTCATCTCCAGAATGAGAATTAGACAATCAGCCGTATTCCGAAAATAGCAAAATTGGGATCTTAAGATTGCTATCCCAACACTTAATAGACGAGAATAAAATAAATAAATAAACGAGATGTATGTGTAGGTATACGTCGGTGTTCGGAAATCAAATAAGATTTATACATTTTCACGTATCTCTCTCAAATTAAATACCTTTATTTGCGGTGTCCGATGTCTGCAATACCTTTAAAAAGGTGTTTTTTGGTGCCTTCTTATCCAGGCGGTCTGGTCTGACAGAGCTTCATACGGATTACCGAAGTACCTATCGCAAACATAACCTCACAATTCTCATGTTTTGACTAAAATTACATAAAATAAGTACTTCTTTAAAACTTATAGAAAAAAGATTATTTCATATTATACTGTTGTTAATTTCTTCTCTCACAGTGTCTTGATGTAAAATTATGGCAAAATTGTCATTTGCGCGTTGGACTCGTATATATATTTTGACGTTTGACTGATAACCGTCATGATTCACGTCGCATTATCGCATTGTCTCCCTCTCTCTCTCAAGTAGAAACTGAACCAAACAATCACCGACGTATCGTTTGTTTATTTTTTTATTCTCATCTATTAAGTGTTGGGATGACAATCTTAAGATTCCAATTTTACTTAATATTTTCAGAATACATCCGATTGTCTGGTGGCTGCCTATTTGGTTAGGCTTATCATAGTTGATAACCCCTTGGGTGAGTGCAATTCAGAGGAGGAGACCCTCAATCATATATATTTCACCTGCCCATCTCGGAGCCACAATTCCTCATGCAATGAGCTGATCAGGACTAGGCTTCAACCCCCTATAAATATTTGTCATCATCCTTCTATTAACTGGTCAAATTTAAAAGCTATTATATCAAAATTTGTGTACGAAAATGACATAGATATATTAATAAATATATCAATTTCAGTAACACTTCAATTATAACATATTAAATGGCACAATTCACTCTATGGGGGCGGATTGCCTAGTTATAAAAAATATTTACTTTGTAATACACACACATTGAACTATTTTTGTTATTACAATACTTTCGAAAGAAGCAGTCCCTCTCATCATCAGGTTTAATTAATAAACAAACTAAATACAGAATTTCTCCACCAATCAGATGATCCGTTTTCGTAAAAATCTATGCTTTAATCGACCGCTTACTTTGATCGAACTTGAAACAACCGGGCCTTAGTCAACATACCAAATATCATCATTCGATATTTAATAATTTTTGCATAAAAAAATTATGAAAAATCAACAAGGCAGAAATCTCCCTTAAATAATGGTCTGAATAAAATATATAAAATTAAGGTTTGTTACTATAACGTAAATGATAACATTATTTATAGAGCTTCACATCAGAAGAAATGACCCTTGAAAAGTGTCTGGAAATATCAATATGAATGCATATTACTGTCCCTTTATACATTTTAAAGAATAAGGTTTGTTATTTTTACATTTAACTCATTTTTGAACCAGTATATTACTACTTGTTATCTACCAGAATCCCTCAAACTCAAATGTCGTAACATCCAAACCTTCTTACCAACTAGAATGTACATCTACGATAAATATTTCAGATTGATACCGGATGTCTAGGGGTCGCTGGCCCCTAGACATTACTTAAAAGCATAAACAAATTTAAGCTTTTTAAAACAATTGATCGTAAAACATAATCTCTTTTTAGGGGTCACTTAAGCTTGTCTATATCCTGTTACAGCCGGCAAGAGGAGAAATGCATTCCGCTTTATAGTCTTTGCATCATGAGAGGCCCTGCAGTACGGATTTAATGATGGTCAGCTAGCTTTCACTTAAGGGAGAATACAGTCCTATATATTTTGGAAAAATGGATTTTTTAATTTTTGTTTTTTCTTAAAAATGTCTAAAATTTCAAAAAAATTTTTTTTTAAAGTAACAAAGTTGTAGCTGATAATAGTGGCATCTCTTTGTCGATTAATTGTAGTAGCTGCCAGGACTCTTTCATAATAGAAACCTAAGACCTGTTTCCATTATTAAATTTGTGAAGAGTGCTCGATGATATGGGAATTCTAAGCAAGGTGGAGGACTTATATTAATGACCTGGAATCGATGATTTTTTGTTAGTTGAAAGATTTTGCGATTTATTCATTGCTCTATTTTCAAACGCGTTTTACTCGAAACCATGCTTTGAAAATCGATGACCAAAATATCTCGGCAACCACTTAACCAATCAACTTCAAATTTCTAATGGTTATTCTGTACATAATTATCTAAGATATTTTAAGTGACATAATTTTTTTATCGGCATAATACACCCGAATTTTTCCCTAAAAAACGCTATTTTAAATTCGAACGCCCGCCATTTTGTCAAAAATCTATATTTTTAAAACACCAATGTCAAAGACTAAATTGTATTGTCAGTCTTGATAATCATTTTGTTTTTTTTTTATTCTGATGATTACAGATGAAATGGAAGTGGTCATCGCGGAAGACCTTTTTTTTCGGCAGTCGACAGAACCCAAAAACTTACCGCCAACGTTGAATATTTTTTAATAAAAAAATAATTGTATATTTTTAAAAGTACGTACTTATATGTAAAAATGATACCAATACCATAATTTATATAGTTTTTCTTTAAAAAATTTACAAAAATTGCCTTTTTTCGGGCTTCGTAAGTTGGTATTCCACCTTAACTGCAGCCCGCGCATCTGTGATATAAATCTAACGCCACATGAACTAACAATTAGTAACTAACTAACTAACTAACTAACCATCACGCCGTTTCCCTGCAGGGGTAGGCAGAGAGGATTGAACGCCACACTCTTCTATCCTGGCACACCACTTTTGCTTCGGCCACATTCATACATCTTCTCATACACGTTCTACGATTGTTGCGGCTTTTAACAGGGCCATCCTCAAATAC